>JASXTE010000180.1:0-88864 GCA_030280995.1 Hemileia vastatrix
CCTCGACGTCGTCATCATCATCATCATGATCATCATTTGCATCATCATTTACAACATCCGCATCACTTGACAAATTTTCCAATGAACCATCCGATGAATATGATGAACCAACTGAATTGACATGGGCAAATTGAATTTTCCTTTTCTTCCGGTAAGTTAATTCATCAACAGAACAATTTTTACTCGAAGAATCATTAATTGTACGTTTAAATATTTTCCTGGTCAATTGTTTACTTTTATCTTTAACACCGGAAGTTTCAGTGTGAATGTCATCATCAACATTGTCGTCGGCATTATTTTCATCATCGATTTCTAGGAAACATTTGTCATCATGATCATCATGATCATTATTACTGTTGGATAAATCATTAGTCATACATTTGACTGCATCAATTTGTCCTTTCATCTGATCAAGATGATTCGATGTACACTTCTTATGGTATGAATTACTTTCACCGTTATTATTTCCAACAACAATTGGTGAATCTGAATCATTGATTGAATTTTCTTCAGATTGTAAAACAATTTTACGACAAGGTTTACTTTTACGTCGACGCGATGAACCAACAGTTGAACTATTAATATCGATTAAATGTCCTCCAGGTACAAGTGTAACATTATTATTATTATCATCAGCAACAGTAGCAGAATCAGCGGCAGCATTAGTACTTCGAACAATCAATTTGTTACGATTTAAGTTGAATTTGTCAAGTAAATCATTTTCTTTGTCTCCAAGCGATGAATAATAAGATGATGTAACACATTTAGAATCATTTTTTCTACGAAAACGTCTCAAGTTAGCAATTGCAGTTTCTTCTCTTCTTCATCCTCATCATCATCAGCATCATCATGAATAACTTGTTGTCGTTGTCCTTGTTGCATGTTGTCATCTTTATCTTTACCAGATGAAGATGATGACGAAGAAGAAGGATGATGATGATAATAATTATTTAAAAGTAAATTATTTGATAAATAATCTTTATGATCAGTGACAGAGTTAAATGTTACATTAACACCATCAAATGAAACTGATCGAAGTGCACTTTTATTAGATTTGACATCATTAGTTGATTTAGTTGATGCAGTTGATTTATGACAAGTGATTGATTTGAATACATCAGCAACTTGGTGTGAATATTTAATTTGATGAAGTGAATACACTTGACAATCATTGGAAGATGCTGTTGCTGTTGTTGCTGCTGCAGGTGTTGTTGTTGATGTAGTTGTTGTTGATGATGATGAAGAGGAAGAAGAAGAGGAAGAAGATGATGATGATGATGATGATTTAGGTACAGTGTTAATTAATTCGCTTTTACTGGATGAGTTTGATGACAGGTTTACAGGTAAATCACGCTTCGTTGACGACTGATGGCGATTTTTTTGCCCATGACTACTGTTTGTTTCGATTGAGTGGCAAGTGGAAGTTGAAGAAAGGAAAAAAAGAAAAAAGGAAAAGAAAGAAGTTTAAAACGTGAGTCACCGAAGAGGAGGAAAGAAAAAGAAATACAAGAATGTGAAGAAGAAGAAGAAGAAGAAGGGAAATAAAAATAAAAGGCAGTTGCAGTGTAAAAAAAGAATCCGAAAGAATGAACAAAATAAAAAGAGAAAAAGAAAAAAAACGATGAAAAGACTTGCATAAAAAAAATTCTTTTTTTCTTTAACCGATTCTTTCTCCAACACATCACAGTTGACATCACAGTGAAAAGAAAAATGTTTCTCTTTCCATGACACTTGGTCTTGTCTGTGTGTAAGAGAAGAAGAGGATGAAGTAACTCTTCTTCTTGTGCATTAACATTTACCAATGAGAGAAAAGATGAGGAAAAGAGAAAAAGACCATTTGATCAGCTGAAAACTGCAAGTGTAAAGTGGACCAAGTTAAGAAAGAAAGAAAGAGAAAGAAAAAAAGAGAAATAAAGAAATAAAAGGAACAAAATGAAAGAAATAAAAGCAAATTGACGACTGAATGAAAATTCAATGGACCATAAACATGATGAGTGTCCAAGTGAGTCCACCAAATGAGTGAGAAGAGCAAGAAGAAGAAGAAGATGAAAAAAACTTTACCTTGTGCCAGTTGGTGATGGACTTGACAAGTATTGAGAGTTACGCTCACGTGAACTCATAGCTAAAAGTCACAAGTCAAATGTTCCAGTGAAATGATGTAACAGGACAGAGAGGATGAACACACACAATGAAGAAAAATCGAGGAAACAAGTTGATGCCAAATTTGGAAATATTTTATCGGTTTTTTCCAATCATCATCATTTTATCGGGTCAAATGAACCAGAACAAACCAACAGAGGGAAAAGAGAGAGAAGAGAGAAAAGAAGTTTTAATGAGTCAATGAGGATAATGTTTAACCTGTAGGGATGGAGAAAACTCACCGATGGGAAAATTTTCATTGGAAGATAAATCCATTTTCAACTTTTTACTCGATAGATGATTGAGATTTTGCAAGATCAAATCAGTGTGATCAATTGATTTACCAAATGATGATGATCGTTCGTTCAGCGGTATTTTGGATTTTTTCAGTTGTTCTTCGAAAATATGGTGATTGTTATTTCCACCGACACCTGGTAAGTTGACACCAGCAGCTGCAGCAACAGCAGCTAATGTCGCCGCATCCCAATTAAATGGTGTCAATGAGTGTCCAGTCAAACCATTAGGTGTAGAAACAGGTGATCCAAGGGCTGAATTAGCATTAACTAAAGATGCGAGTGTAAGAGAATCAATTGTTGCTTGATCATTTGATCCAGTTGTTGTTGCACCACTTTGTCCAGTGAGAAAAGATGACCATGAATTAGCTGATGATGATTTATTCTTTGATGATAAACCACCATTGATCATTCCTCCTCCTCCTGAAGGATATGCTGATGATACTGACGATTCAGATTGTTGTTTCAACACAGAAGCAAAAGATTTAGCAGTTATAGAAATACTTTTATCTTTCCTCGCTCTTTTCAACAATTCTCTGCCAGATCCATCTGAATGAAAACGAATTATATGATGACGTAAGTTTCTTTTTTCACTGAATCCACGACCACATACTTTGCAAACACATGGTTTGTATCCAGTATGTACTCGTTCATGTCGATGAACACTAAATATACGATCAAATGTTTTATCACAATATCTACATTTGAATTGTCCTGGTGCTGTTTCTTCTATTTCACCCAATTCAGGTGGAGGTGTTGGTGGAGGAACTTTAGATACTTCAGCTAGATGAGCTTCAAGTGAAGAAGTTGTCAGCGACGGTGATGATGTTGATGATGAATTAGATGAAACAGAAGAAGATGAACCTGCAGTCATTGATTTAGACGATTGACAATTTCGATTGTTTGTCGTTGTTGCTGATGATGCAATAGATTGTTGTTGTTGTTGTTGTAAACTATGGTTAGATCTTCCATTGGTAACCGATAAATCCAAGGACAATGATGATCCATTTGAATGACAATTGTTAGTATTTTTGGATAAATTCAATATTTGATTGTCACATCCATTGACATCATTGGGATGAGATAAATTGTTGTTACTTTAAAAGATTTACCAGGTGTAAGATAATCTTTACGCTTGGAAGAAGAGGAAGAGGAAGCAAGACCATTGGATAAACCATTAATTGTTAAATGGTCATTGGATTCACTGACAGTGGAATAATTGGTGGGTAATTTGTCACTACAACCAAGTGATGTGGATGACAAAGTAAGTACATTACCATTAGTGGAAGTATTGTTATTACCATTGCAAGTGTTACTTGAAGTACTTGTTAATACTCCACCAGCTGTAGAAAGTGTACCAAGGGTGGAAAGTGTACTACTTAATGAAGACAGTGCTGTGTTAGATGAAGAATGTTGTTGCTGTTGAAGTTGAAGAGCAGTGACATTTGTATTATTATTATTTGACTTGGTGACTGTTGTTGGTAAAAGTGTTGGTGACACTGAACTAAGAACACAAGAATTGTTAGCAGAATTGGTAGCAGCAGCAGCAACATTTACTGCATCAAATGCAGCTTGAACAGCTGCAGCAGCTGATGGATTGAAGAATGGATTGAATAAAACTAAATTAGGAGGTAGAAATGATGGCATCAACAATCCAGCTGATGCAGCAGCAGCAGCCATTGCAGCAGCCGTTAAACCAGATCCATTTGATGTTGATGGTGCAATTGAGCAAGATGAGGAAGATGCACAAGATGTCGATAATGGTGAAGATGATGACAGAGAAGTATGAACAGCAGAAGCACAAGCAGAACCAGCATTAATGTTCAGTGGCGGTGTTGAAGGCGAACAATTTAACTGACCAGAGGGATGATGAGTAGATGAACATGTTAATCCTCCTCCCACTGGTAGGGTACAAGTACTACAATTACACTTGGAGTTACTATTACAGTGAGATGATGTGGATGGATTGTTGTTTGAACCAGTTGAAGATTTACAAGGAGAAGAAGAAGAACAAGGAGACGAAGAAGAAGATGACGACGATGATGAAGATGACGAAGAAGAAGAAGAACAATGATCATTGGATGACTTAATGATTGACGTGGACATTAAATTGGCTCTACATGTACCACTTGATCCATGGGAAGGATTTACTTTACTTGAACCATCTAATCCTTCTCTCAGGTAACTCAAGTCTTTACTGGAATTATTATCAGCTTCACTGGTATCCTTATCATTGTGTGTCATCAATAATGGAATTGCCGTTGTCGATGCATTTGAGGATAATGTTGTCTGTGGTACAACTGATGAAACAACTGATATCGTTGTTGGTGTTGATGTTGCGATGGAATCTGTTGTATCAGTTGTTGTCGTTGTCGTTGTTGTTGTTGTTGTAGTCACATTCACAATGGATGATACATCAGATGTTGTCTGGTTGTTCTTACTGGAAATAAAGTATGAATTTATCATCGAAGGTAAAATACCTGGATGAAATTGTACTGGATTCAATGTTGGAAAATTAGCTGTCCATGATGTTAATTTATCAAATTCATTTAACAATGATGGAGAATGTTTAATTGTTGTTGCTAGTTAGTTGTTGTTGTTCTTGTAGTAGATTCACTTGAATCATCTGAATTACAAGAATTAATGGAATTATGATTACCATTGATAGATGTTGTATTATTATTATCATTTGAAATACCCTGATGATGATGATGATTTGTTAAATGTTGCTGTTGTTGTTGTTGTTGAATTAACTGATTTTCAAATGTTTTATGTAATGATTCATGTAAAAGTAATTGAGATCGCCATTTAAATATCGCACCACACAATTTGCAACAATTACTAGTGGAAATGGTAACATTGTCACCTAAATCGATACAAATATTACCAGAATGAATTGAATCAATGTGTGATGATACTAAAGCAAATGAAGGAAAAGCTAAACCACATTGGCAGCATTTGTACAGTAAGTACAATTGATCACTTGTGCTGTGGTAACCTTCGAGTAATGAAATAAGAGGTTTTTCATTTTTAATCTTTAATCCACATGATGAAGCAGATATTTCATTGATATTGGACGTTGCACAGTTAGATGAAGATGATGAAGTTGTTGCTGTTGTTTTAACCATTGATTCATTGTTGTTGGTGGAACATTTGAAGATTGATGAAGATGACGGAGTTAAATTTAAAGAAGAACAAAGTGATTTCTTACATGATGATATTGGACTTGAACTGTTACGACGATTGTCACAGACAACTTCATCAGAACAAGTAAAAGGCACATGCGATTTAGTAGCTTGTGTCGTAGTGTTGTGACACTTTGAACTGAGTGTCGATTCGGTGGTACTAGTTGTTGTTGTTTTTGTTTTAGTTGTTCTTTTAGTTGTTTCATCATCACCATCAACAACATCATTATCATCATCTGTACTTTCACTATTAACTTGCATGCAAGTAGAAGTAGAAGATAACTTACTTGCTGTAATTCGATTACAATTATTTTGGTGGTGGTGGTGGTGGTGAGTTGAATCATTAGAAATTGGATCAGACATTGAATTACTTGTGTCGTCGTGGTTGTCGTTGTCGTTGTCGACGTCGTCGTTGGTGGCAACAACTGACTCACACCCAAATTGAGGTTGCACGTTGTTTGGTGGTTTTTCCTGCTTTTGGTTGTGACTTAGTCGACGTGTGACATTAGTATTTCCATATGAAAACACGTGACTGTGCTCGTGACTGTCGTGTCGTGCATTCGTATCTCGTTGTTCAGCATTAGTATGAGTGCTCGTGCCACTTTCAATTGGTGTGCCAATGCTAGTGCCAGTGTCACTGAAACCACCACTACCACTGGTAGTAGTAGTACTACCATCACCAATGTTAGTGCAAGACAGAACAGTCTTTTCATCTGGTGAATCGATCGAATTATTACTTCGACTGCCAGCAGTTCTAGAACTCGAAGCGTTACTTGACTCGTGCTTTGACTCGGTAACCATTGCTGTTCTTACGGTATTACATTTACCGATGTTCTTGCTGCTGCTGCTGCTGTTACCGTTGGTGCATTCATCTTGCCCATGTAACTGTTCTGTGCCAGTAAGATGATGGTCTTCTTCCATTTCTTCAATTTCTCCGTCTTCTTCTTGTTCCATTTCTTGATTGTTATTGTCGTTACACTTGCTGTTGTTGTTGTTGTTGTTGTTGTTGTTGTTACGGTTCATGTTTCTTACTTGTATCGAGTGAAAAGCAGCTGTCTTATTACCAATTAAAGATGCACATGAAGATTGTACATGACCACAGGCGGAGATTTCATTAGACACAGAAGCGGGTGAAGATGTGTCACCAACTGTCATATTGCAAGTGTCTGTGGTTGAGTTGCTTGAGTTGCTTGAGGTGCTTAAGGTGGCGGCAAGTGTATCTTCCTCATGCTTTTCCCTGTGTTTGTCCTTTTCTTTACCTTCTTCTTGGTCGTCTTTTACTTGTTCTTCTTTTGTTGTGTCAATAATTGACGATGAACATTCTGAAATACGAGGACAAGAGACAGCTGAGGGTAGTTGACAATCACTTGTACTGTTAACATTGGTAGTAGCATTGGTATTGTGTCTAAATTTACCACTCGAACAAACCAATCCATTGGCAGTGGTTGCAAGTGACTTGGATGTCAAAGGTGTTGTGCAAGAAGTATCACCAACTAAAGATGGTAACGTATGTTGAAGAAAAGACAGGGCAACTGCTGAATTAATAGATGTCAGACCATTACATCAACTGCTGCTGATGATGATGAAGAAGAAGATGATGATGATGATGTTGGTGATGATGAAGCACAATGTTTTGACGATGATAAAAGTGAAACAAAAGCAGCTTTGACGAAGTTATCAGTAGTATGGACGACATTTGTGTCAATACCATCTCTTTTAACAGGTGATGTTACACTGTGAATTGAACGTGAAACAATATTATTGGTTGAATGAGTGGATTATTAACAGCTGAAATGGCATCAGCTACATTTGAAAATTCACTTGTTGTTGTTGATGCTGTTGATGTTGTCGTCGTTGTATTGTGTTGTTTATCATTACTGTTGTTACATTTAGTAGCAGATGCATTTGAACATCCGGTTGAAGAAGAAGAAGAAGAAGCAGCAGATGATGATATGATTGGTGGTTGATTATGATGATGATGATTGCTTGATGAAGTATTCGAATTAGATGAATTAGACGAATTAACACCTAAATTATCCGTATGATAGGATTTGATGTGAAAATTTAAAGAATGAATATATTTAAATCCTTTGCCACAAGACATGCATATGAATGAATGGTGCATGTTAGGCACAATCAAGCACACTGCTTGACAATTGTACTTGATGCGGGCAAGTACAGATAGATAGAGAGAGGAAGAGAGAGAGGAAGGAAGGAAAAATATATGATCGCAAAACTACATTGACTTGTTTCAAGTTAAAAAGTGTGCTGTGTGTGAATAGCGATTTGGCGATACTGGAGAGATGTTGCTTCTGCCAGAGCTCGCATGCGACTGAAGCACTTTTCTCTCCTGCCTCTTTTGCTATTTCTCTCTTTTCTCTTCTCTCTTCTTGACGATAGAGGTGGCAACGAGATTGAACACAACGTCCGATATACCGGACCACTCATACCGATGTCCTCGATTGTTCATCCATTTCTTCACTAACAGTCAATTTATTTCAACTAATCAACTGCAACAATCAACATTTGTTGTATTTAACCATTCACCCTGATAACAAAGTGTTGTTGATTGCAGTAAACAGTTGAACTGATAACATCTTGCCAAAAATTAACTTTCAAAGAGAAAGTTTCAAATTCATCTTTGCGTTAACCATTCAACAGTGTAATCAGTTTCACATGGTGTATGATGAAGAAAATTGGTGTATTTATCATTTATTCCTCAAGTGTCAAAGTATTTAGATGAAAAATTAGTGTCATTCAAATGATATCGATATTAAACAGATGGAGATAAAAAGGTGCAAGTGAATCAAGTGAATCAAAGACAACCTCTAACGATGATTCAGAGTAACCGAAGAGCCGAACTCCACCAAAATCACGTGCTTACTTTTGGGTTGTTTAAGCTTGTTGTTGTTTAACTTACTAGAATCGGGCAGTTTGTTCATTTGTTCAATTAGACAAAATTATACACTTGACTGATTTATTTAACTTAGACAACATGATGATGATTACTAATGTCAATTGACAAATGCATGCATTGACAATGGTATGGCAATTACATTTGACGATTGAACGATGACCTCACAACAATGAACAAATGAAAGATGAGGCAAAGATGTGGCAGTTGATCATTGGCATGGGTAAAAGAAGAAGGAAAGAAGAAGAAGAAGGCGAACAAGTCACGAATAAGTAAATTACCTCCATGAGTCACATTAGGGCGTTTATTGGCGACAGGAAAAAGGATATGGCGACAAAGAGGATAAAAGGACGTCCAAAGTGCAAAAGGATGAGAAGACACAATTTGCATCTTTGGCGACTTGTTCTTCCTTTCTTCTTTCTTTCTTCTCCCTTCTTACCCTCAAGCTATTGTGACTTGTCATCACTACTAGTTCTAGCTAACTGTTCACGTTCCACCCCGAAGTCACCAAATGACAAAAATGACAAAAATGACAAGACAGTCGAATCAATCAACTTTGTAGCATCTGCAACAGTTTTTTCCTCTTCCCTGGTCAGTGGTTCAAATGTTCATCATCATGTCAATCGTTTACCAATGAACCATGAGAAAGAAGAAAACAAAATAAAATACATAATGTTGGCACCTATTGCAAAACAACTGTTGGTAACTGTTGATGTACCTTGCGTAATAAACATAAGTGGATGTGTATACTAAAAATTCACCCAGAGTAGAAGATACAAAGATCGAGTGTGTGCATGTGTGTGTGTGTTTTACTGAGTGCGACAGTGAATTAACGTTAAAAGTTAGAAATGTTACAATGTGATGGTGATGATGATGATGAGAATGATGATGATGATGATGATCCCTCACCTGCATGTACACACTATGATGGATCCAGTCCATTGAACTACCCTGTTGCCCATCGCAATGTTTATCATCTGCCAATTCAACAGCAGTGAGACAAATAAATAGAGAAGAAGAAGAAAATAAACTTGCTCGTCATTTACTGTTGTTACTGTTGTTACTGCTGCCCTTTTGAATGATCGAATGATTTAAATCATCATTTATTCTTCTTTCCTTTTCATCCTCACACACTCTGGTAACAACGTCAACACGTGCCTCAATACATTTTGCACTTGATGATGATGATGATGATTTTCGATGATCATCAGTTAAAGCTTGAATCATTGTTTACCAGTATTTTAGTTGATTGGTTCATTTGCTTATTCGCATGTACATGTTCAAGCTGACTAACTCAACTGACTCAACTGACTCAACTGACTGTCAATTGCACTGGTAATTAACTATTGTTCAATCAACAGTCTTTCACTTTGTACTTCACTTTGTGCACAAAGTGCAAAAACCTTTTCATTGTACCATGACGATGACGATGATGATGATGATGATGATGATGAAAGAATGACAAGTTGATGAGGATGAGTCAAATGTCAAATGTTCAGCCCACATGTTTTTACCCATTCGATTTATTTCAATTGAACTGAAGGTTCTTTTAATCAATTTGTTCATTGACTCGTTCATTCAATTCAACGTACTCGGGTGACTTTATTTTATCACCTCATACTCATTCTTCTTCAATCTTTACTTCTTTTCCTCTCTCCTTCTCTCCTACATGAATGATTGCGTAATTGTATCATTTGAAAAATTCTATCATCCTTTAATCGTGCAATTTACTCATCATCATCTTTTAACAAATATCATTTGTTTCTTTAACTGTCTTTTAAACTCTTCCCTTGTATGAATGTGGTAACTTTGTTCTCCTTTGGAAAAATCATTTGGGTGAATAAATGTAACATAGTGATGCTTATTGACTACATCTATATATATACATATATATATATATGTTTGTGTGTACAATTCACTTTGTATATATGTGTGTGTTTGAGTGTGGACAATGTTGTTCACTTTTGCCAGGAAGTTACAGTGATTCATATTTATTATGCCACGTGTGACCTAACAACTGACAAATGGCACATCCTCGTGTCATTAATTCAAGGACAGTATAAACATGCACAAAGTCACTTGTCTTGACTTGTCTCAACTTGTGTCTCACTTGCTTCATACACATATATACACTCAGACAAGTTTGCCACTTGCTTTTGTTTGTTCAATAGATTATGGTAAAATTTTTTCCCCAAAAATATTCCATTAATTACTTTGATGATGTAAAATACATTTGTCTTGTCACACCAAAGATGCAAAACTCTTGACTTGCACCTGACCAATGACGACAAGTTTTTGCATTTGCAATTGCAATTGACAACACTCGAACTCTCTCTCTCTCTCTCAACCAAGTCACACAATTGTCACTCGTTTACATTGAATGTAAGAGAATAGCTGTTGCCAAAGGTTACAAGTGATACAAGTTACAATGAGACAAAACCTAACAAGTGACTGGCAGCGAGATTGTTCACCTGTTCGATTGTATTAATTTTGCTGTTGCACTGCACTCTCTACTTCTTTTACTTCTCTCACCACTCTTACCACTCTTACTATCTGGTACATGTGCATTTCGACTTTGTCTGTGTTTAATCCGTGTCATGGTGAGTGAGAATGTTGCCATACCAGGCAGTTCAGTGTCACTGCATCACCCTCCCAAAGAGAAAGAGAGAGAGAGAAAGAAGAGGGGGAGGTTGAAGCTGAGAGAGAGAGAGAGAGAGAGAGATGCTGTGTTGTACCCTGATGTGTTTGTGTGTGTCGTGCAATGGAAAAAACAAAGAAACCAAAAGAATAAAATACTCGAGTCAAGGCGAGGACAGGTCAATTGTGTGGGTCAGTGAGCTACTTCTTTTTCGTCTTCGTCTTCGTCTTCGGCGACTGCTTGGTCAGTGATGTTATGCTCTCTCCTCTCTTTCTCCTCTCTTTCCTCCCTGCTCCTAACTTTTTCCTCCCTCTCATATCCTTCTTCTTCTTTTCTCTTTTTTTTGTTGTACTGGCGATTCTTTGTGTGTGTTTCTGTTGTGTTGTGTTGTTTCTTCTTTTCTTTTGGTTGCCACGTCGATTGATCTGCACGTGCGTTGGTTAATGCTGTTACTCTTACTTTCGTATATAGCAATGGACGTTGACGTGGTCACTTTCCACCAGGATAGAATAAAGAAAGAAAGAAAGGAAAAAAAATACTTCACCATCAGGTACAGACAAATGACGGCTCTTCTCAAGGATGCTCTTTGTCGTGTTTCACGTGCACTGTGTTCAGGTCAAGGCAGACACATGGATGAAACCGACTCGCACAAAACTCACAACATAGACACATGAACAAGTGAAGACTTTATTCTCTTCTCTCTTTCCATTTACTGTCCTCCTTCTTCTTCTTCTTCATACGCTGTCAACGATGCGACAAAGGAAATGATCGACGCAACTCAAATAAAGTTGAACAGAATACAAAAAAAAGAAAAAGTCCACCTTTTGATAGAGTGAAAGAAAGAAAAAGTTTTAAAAAACTTCTCTCTTCTCACATCTTCTCAAATAACGATAAAAAGATGTATGAAAAATATATATATTTAAAGTTAACAGTGAATAATAATAATACAGAAAGAGGAAAAAGAAGGAAAAGAAGGCAAAGAATAACATGTAAAGTAAACCAATTGACTTGAAAGTTCTGATTGAAACTTGTTATTTGTAATGTATACTAAACAAGTGACTAAAACAACACACAGTCGACAATTTGAAGGACAATGAAACAACATCAGGTAGAAATGAAAGAAAGAATGAAACCAAGTGAGGAAGAAAGAAAAGAAAAGAATATAAAGAATAAAAGAGACCAAAGAAAAAGATTGGCCTTGTTCTTCTCTTATGTCTTTTCTGTCTTCCCTGTCTTCTCTGTCTGCTTGTTCCTTGTCGTCCCAAAGACAAAGAGACAAAACACATACTCAGGTGTTCAGGTAGATGAGTATTTGTTGTTTGCTGCAGAGGAAAAGAGAAGAAGGAAAGAAAGAAAGGAAAAAAGAAAGAAGCAAAGACCCTGCCCTGACTGCTTGACTGTTGGTGGGCAGAGAGAAGAAGAGAAAAGAAGAGGAAAGAAAAAAAAACGTTCCTGTCACTCACTTAACCAGTCGCATCCTCATCCAGTGATTTTTCTTTCTTTCTCTGTTCTCTTTTTTCCCTGGCTCATCATCTACTCGCTCGAGACAGGACGTGTTTTTGCAAGTGCATTTAATCTCGCCAAAAAAGAGAGAGAGGAAAAGAGAGGAAGAGAGGGCGGAGACCCGTGCACTGGGTCAGGTTGGGCCCGAGAAGGAGAAAGAGACGTTTTTTTCTCTCTCTCTTTTCTTTATTCTTCTTCTCTCTCACTCTGTCCTGCTCGTTGGTCTTTTCGTGCAAGGTGCACGAAATTTCCACTACCAAGTCTCAACAAACACACACACACACACTCAGAGAAAAGGTGCGTGCAGGAAAATGTTCATCCTGTTTTAGGTTGATTTTGGTGAAAAATTTTTCCACTTTCAGGTCTTTCTCTTTGTTTCTTTTTGCCTTTTTTCTCCATTTTTTCTCTTTATTTCTATCAAAGTAACTCTGTAAGTCACCTGCTGTACACTTGCCAGTGAAAAGTGTGACAGATCGAATGTCCGTCGTTGACGGTTGCAACTTGTTGGTCAATTGGTTGACTATCATCATCATCATCATCATCATCATCATTTGCATGAGCACGCATGTTTTCCCTCTTTTTCCTCTTTCCTGTGTCAGTTGATTTTTTTTCATTTACTTGGATAAATTTGACTTGGTCGACAGAGTGAATGAGCAAGTGAGTCAGTGAGTCACTTGGTAGATTTTTAATTTATCCATATCTTCGGGTAAACACAGACAGACAGATTCAACTTTGCTCAAGTGTGAGTGTGGTGTGTGAGTTTCTTTTGTTACTTCGATACGTGCACTTGTCGTATTTTGTAATTTTCTTCATTGTGTCTAAGTCTATGTGAGTGTGTGAGTGTGTGAGTATGTGTTTTTCTCTTTCTCTTTCATTTTTTCTTCCTCTTCTTTTTATGCTTCTTTGCGTGCTTTCTCGTGGTAGGTTAATTTTCTTCTTTTCTTCTTTCTCTTCTTCTTTCTCTTCTTCGTACTGTGAGCAGGAGTTTCACTTCATGCGTGCACATTTTACAGGCAATTCACGTGTCTTCAATGAATCCACCTTCTTTTTTTCTCTCTCTTTCTCTCTTTCTCTTTTTCTCTTTCTCTTTCTCTCTCTCTCTCTGTATGTTTCCCTCTGGCTGGTTCATCAATGCACTCTCACCAGTTTCATCAGTCCAGTCTGGTAGTTGGAACAGGAAACTGCTTTTCTCTCTTTCTTTCTCTCTGACCGACAAATTCACTCTCTGCTCTGTCAGGCCGCACTTGACTTTGCACACCAAAGAACTCTCTCTTTCATTCTTTCTTTCATTCTCATTCTCATTCTCTCTCTCTCTCTATGTGAACACACTTGTAACGTTTGAATTGTTTAACGTTTTTCCTTGGTTCTTCTTTTTACTTTCATCTCTCGCATCAGTGGCAGGTTGTTTCCCTGTGACTTGGCCTTTCCTTTAATTAACATTGAAAGTACACTCAACAGTCAGCACCATCCACAAACACTTCGGTGACAATTGCACACTCACAAACTAACGACTGACAAAGACAATATTTTTCTTCTTTTCAAACACACACACAACGGTCAACGGACGCGTGCAGGTACATTTAAACAGTTGCCTGTGACTCTTCACATCTTCACACTCAACATCAAGTCACTTGCTTGACTATTTAGACTCACAGTTCATTCAATTTGCTGTTACGTCGAGCAGAGTCGAGTGAAATTGCCTGTTGTGTTGTTGTTGTTGCTGTGAATTTGAGTTCACCTTGTGCCAAGTCATGCCGTTGTCTTGGCTGGTGCAAATAGGACACCAATTTGACTGATACACGGACACATTGAGTGTCAGTATAGTCAACATCGAGGGTAAAAAAGACACAAGAAAAGAAGAAGGGACAAAAAAGAAAGAAAGAATGAAAGAATGAAAGAAAGAAGAAAAGTTCTATGCCGTCAGTTAAGACCTGGACACTTTAAGTGCTCCATCTCACTCACTCACACATTCACTCAGGCGATTCTTCATCCTCTTTTTTTTCTTCTTCTTATTTTCTTTTATTTTGTTTCTTTATTTCTTTGGTTTCCTTTTCTCTTACTCTTTGACCGATTTATCCAGTGACGCTACTGTATAGTTGCTTTCTACTTCTACTTGTACTTGTACTGCTGTTACTGTTACTTCTTTAACTGAGTGTCCAAAGTCGATGATGCGATTCTTTCAGCGAAGTAACAAATACACACGACTAACAGACTCACGTCAACTTGCACACAGTCAACTCAACAGACACAACGAAAGGCAAAGACGACCAGGACACACACACATATATACAGACATAGAGATAGAGACACAGACACATTTCACATATACTCACATAGACAGAGAAGACGAGAAAAGAGAAAAGCAGACACTTGCTTGTGTTCTAGAACTCGACACGCACACGCACCAGCGAAACTTTGCCTCGTGCTTGGGTCAAGTGAACCGTGAGGCTGAATTAGGATGGTCAAGCAGTAGACATTGTTCAGGCAAGTCACAAGAGTCAAATGAAAGTAAACTGATTCTCCTGTGAGACTTGAACAGTATACAGTATACAGTATACAATTTGCAGTAGACGTTGGACGTTGGACCTTGGTGGACTTGGACAAGGCCAGAAGAGAAAAGAATTCGACAGTGTTCACTAGAGAAAAGAAGATGAAAGATCGACAGAGATGCTAAGTCCATACCAGAGTAGATGTCATCTCAGGTCCATGCACGAGCTCAAGTTGACGAGATACCATGTGTCTGTGTGTGTCTGTGTGTGTGTTTCTAAGTAGAAAGAACGTGAAGGTTTTTTTTCTCAACCTACTCATTGCCGGCCAGAATAAAAGCAAATAATAAGTACCACTTTGACTGTTCTAGAACTCGAAGTGGTACCTCGGGCAGTTTGCTGGTTTCGTTGAGTTTGATGAGGAAAAGAGGTGACTGAGCGATTGACTGACTGAGTAAGTGACTGAGTGAGTTTTCTTCTTTGTGTATTCACTCACTCTGACATTGGGTCTATTTTTTCTTATTTTTTCTTCTTCTTTCTTCCTTTTTTTCTTTCTTCCCTGGCCTCTCTTCTTTCTGTCTGGTGCCTTTAATAAAGTACAGTGAATCAAGTGAATCAAGTGAATCAAGTGAATCAGATTACCCTAGTGATGCAGGTGATGCGGTGAGCGTACAGCGAGTGGGAGTGAGTACAGGTATGAAAAAAGGCACAAGAAAGAAGAAAAAGCTGTTCGGCTTGTCCGGTCAAGGAAGAATGAAAGAATAGAAGAAGAAAAACGCCCTCGATCTTCTTCCTCTCTATTTCCCAGTGTATCAAGGCCGAGCAGAGGTAAAAGAGAGAAGTAAAATAGAGAGAGAGAAAAGAGAGCGAGAGAGAGAGACAGGTGCAACAGCACAACCTGAGACAAGAGAAAGAAGAGAAAGAAGAAAAACATCCCACATTCAGCGCTCAACATCATCCATGGACACATATTCATTGTATTTCGCCTCCTTCTATTTCTCTATTTCTCCATTTCTCTCTTGCTCACTCAGCAGTTCCTCTTGGTTGAATTTGCACTTACCTTTTGGCAATTGCACTTGCTTTCTCATTCTTTTTTTTTCTTCTGCTTCTTCTCTCGTCCGTCAGGTCGTCCGTTGCCTTTTCCTTCTCTTTTTCTTTCTCCCCAAATTGTAACCCTCATCCTCGTTCCGCACTACGTGCAATTTCCTCTGCAAGTCACACACTTGCATTCACACTGAGTTAAATAAGTACTCGCTTCAGGTTAAAAGTCATCTCTACCAATCTTACTTGTACTTGTTCTTCTCTTCTTCTTATTTTGTTTTTTCTTGTCTTTCCCACCCTTCAGACTGTCTAAATGTCTACATGTCTACATGTCCTGACAAACCACTTGTAATTTGTGTCCTTACAATCAGCTGACTTTGCAGCAAATCCACTTAGCTCGTGTAAAATGTCATTACAATGTTAACTCAGTCAAGTTGTTGTTGATGATGATGAAAATATTTTTATTTTAACTTTATTATACGACAAGACAAATAACAGCAAGTCTCTTTGGTCAGTACATTAATAAAACAATAAGACCACAAAGAGAGGAAGAAAGAGGGGAAAAGAACATTTGCATTTATACCGGTCACTTGAACACGAGTGCAACCTGCCTTGAAAGGAAGAAGATAAAAGTAAAGCGGATGAAAGAGCAAAGGGAAAGAAGAACAAGCAACAAATAGAAGAAGAAGAAGAAGAAAAAACAACAGCAACAACAACAACTCGTCAAACTCACAGGCAATTGCGTATTGTCTCGCCTTACTTGGTGCCCGGACCCTTCATCATCTCGGGTAGACATGGTAATCACTGTAACTCACTGTAACTCACTGTGACTCACTGTAACCTAAGGGACAATCAGGTAAAGGTAGAAAAAAACGGCAACGAGAAGAAAAGTCCACTGGAATTACACTTACACTTACATTGACAAGAATGAAGACGGTCACACACCGGATACACATTTTCGAGGGTCATTTGACCTACAATTGAGTGTGTCAGTTGAACTTGTTCATTATACAAGGTACAAGGGTAACACGATGGTTATTGTTGATTGCTCATCAAGTTAACACTTGACGTGCAATTCATTACGAGTAAAATGATGATTTTTACCCTTGATTGTCGTTGTTTTTTCTTTTCGTTGTTGTTGTCGTTGAATGACTTTGGTCATCGACACAACAGACTGTGAGCGACTGTTTCACGATGCATGGGACGACAAAGAAGGCGAAAGAGAAGGTAAAAAGAAGGATCTACACATTTGACTATTCAAAGTGGCCCACTATGAAAATGATGAGGATATTCTTTTACTTTTTTTGCTTTTTTTTGCTTCTTCTTTTCTTTTCCTTTGTCGTTCCGTCTCACGCAAGCAAAATTCACTGTGCACTTACCTGTTGTACCTTGTTTGTCGGCTCCATTGACACAGCCACAGTAAAACATAGTGACATTCTTTCCCCCCCACCAATGCAATGAATCCTATGAATACACCATTTGGTCTTTTCGGTGTCTAGACCAAGACGCCAAACAAGAAGGAAAAGAAGGAAAAAGTAAAAAGAAGAATGAAGACCAATGAAAAATTACAAATTCATTCAAGTAGACAGTTATGTGAGGGAAAAAGAGAAAGAGACTTGAGCATCCGCATCCCATTGATTCTTCTTCTTCTTTCGCTCTTTGAAACATTTTACATTTGATTCAACATTTCGTGAACTACTTTGACTTTCATTGAACTAATTCAATGATAAACACAAATTGCAACCATTAAATTGCTTGTTCACCCAGGAGAAAGTATACACTTGTAATACTTGATGGTGGTTATACTTTTTGGTGGTTGTTTGTGTCAAAGTAAATGACACAATAAATTTTTGTGCAAACTTTAACACACAACAACAACAACAACAACAACAACAACAACAACAACAACAACAGCAAAAATGAAAAATCTAAAACTTTGGACGGACACGACTATAGAAATATTATAAAAAGATAAAAATAATCAGTGCGTCTCGAACATTGAATGAGTTGATTGTCGATATTCTCTCACTCACGAACAATTGTCTAAACATCTATGTGTGTGTTTGTATTTGTGTTATTCTTGACCAGTTACCATGACTCAAAGAGGACAAATAGAAACATTTTTTCATGACAAAGATCGACTTATTCGGTGAAAAGGAGGACACTCGAAGTTGCCTTATTTTTTTTCCTTCATTTTTCTTTCTTTCATTTTAACTTTTGTCATGAGAGAAGGGAACAATTTCTTTACTTTAATGCAACTTTTTTGTCGCCTTTAAATTGTTGTCTTTGGACGCCCTTGTTGATTTGAGCAGAAAATTATTTCCTCAAGTGAACATCCAACGAGAAGAAAGATCAAACAACTTTGTGCAACTCGTCAGTGTGACCAAATGTTTGCCCGACAGAAAGAAAGGAAAGAAAATAAAACAGCAGGTTGCAAGTTGCTTTTAATTGACCATCTGAAAGTACAGAAACTTCTAAAACTACCAAAACTACTGAAACTACTGAAACTACTGAAACTCTGTCTGTCTGCCCAAAGGGAAAATAATTTGCTCATTCAATGAGACGTAACAAGTAGAAAGAAGAAGAAAAAAGAGAAAAAAAGAAACAACCAAGTAAATCTTTTCACTGTGAAAGAGTTCACACTGTATATTTTGTCTGTTTTCTTTTATTTTTTTATTTTCTATTTGTTCTTGTTGTTGTTTCATTCTTCTTTAAACTTTTTTCTTCTCTTTCAGCCAACTTTTTACTCGGTTTGATTGTTTTTCCGAGGAAAAATTGGTTCACAGAAGCCAAATAAAACTTTCAAGTGAAACACTTTTCAACAAACTTCTTCATCTTCATCTTCTTCATCTCAGCCTGGGATAAGTTTAGATGAATTTTGTGATCAAGTTTTTTTTCTTTTTTCAAATTCTGATTTTATCTCTCTCTCTACATCAACTACACAAGACTTTTTTTGCAAAACGTGCAAAGAGTAAAAGAGTAAAAGTTGTGTGTTTCATTGTCACAAACTGACAAAATTGTAGTCACACAAAGTGTCAGTTGGTCAAAGGGCAACCGAAGCAACAATAAGAGTGAAGAAGAAAATAAAAAAAATGAACAATTGAGCCGACAAAGAGAAAATACGTGGAAAAGCTTCAGGCTGAAGGAGTAAACAAGGCAAAGAAGGGAAAGAAGAAGCAGAACGAGACAAGCAACGAGGATGGACGATGAAATGGACGAGCGATGGTTTTGCAGTTGCTTGTTGTCACTTGCCGTGAAACTGAGAGAAAAAGAGAGAGAAAGAGACTTGGGAGAGGCCAAACTGGTGAACTGGTGAACTGGTAAACTGGGTCCGAATTTCAGAGAAAAAAAACGATGCACAAGATGCACGTGCTTTTTCTCTGCCCGGGGCTGTGTTCTTAGTCCTTTCTTCGAAAAGCAAGGAGGCAAGAAGAAGCAGATTACCCACTGAGTGTATAGAGTGAGGGAACGCTATGTTAACTACAAGAGAGAAGAAAGAGAGAAGAAAGAGAGAAGAAAGAGAAGAGAAAAGAGAAACAAGACGAACCAATGAATATTTTTCTCTTCTTTCTCTTCTTTGCCTGGATTGACGATGCAGATGCACATGGTAAAGTGAGAAATGTGGACAAATGCAATGAGAACGATCTACTAACCTCACCTAACCTGTACGTGAGACTTGTTTCATCACAATCTGCACAGTAAAGAGAAAAATACTAAAGTTTACCCTGATGATTCACGTGGAAGAGAAGGAAAGAAAAAGAAAAAGAGAGAGAGAGAGAAAAGATGGAGCAAAGAGATGCAAAAGACACTCACCAACTTGATGAAGCAGCATGAGGCAAAGCAACGAGTCAAATTACTCAAATGTATGAGTCTTTGGCAAATGAAAGAAGGAGAAGAAGTTAAAGTTAAAGTTAACTTGACCAACCTTGGCCTGTGCAAATGAGACAAAATGTGTATTGCTTTGCATGTTGCTGTTACAATGTTCAATGTTAAGCACAAAATGTTGTCTGTTTGGGTTGAGAGAGAAAGTTTCATCTGTAAAAGACACACAATTCAGTGTATGGAGGAGATAAAGAGAAGACAAAGAGAAGACAAAGAGAAGACAAAGAAAAGACAAAGAAATAAAGAAAGAAAAAACAATTGACCAAAAGAATTTTTCTGCAGTTCACTCGATATCAATTTATTTTAAGGGTCACTCTGATGACCCGACAGATGTGACAGTGGAACCCATCCTTGGTTCAAATGGGTGAATGAAGGGAGAAACATTGAACCAATTGAATGCATTGGTTGCACTTGATTGATTGAATAGACACACACGCACAAATTTCGCCCAGAGTTGCCTTTAAGCCTTAAAAGTTCTTCGGAACAAGAGTAAAAGTGGAAATGAAACTCACACACATTGATTGCACGCTGACTGACCTCTCCCAAGCAAGGGAGAAGAAATATTGCATCAAAGACAATGTTCACCAATGAACTGATGTTCTGTGATGTTCTGTGATGTCAGGTGGTGGTCATCTTGACATTAAATGATACAAGATAAAAAGGAAAGGACAGATACAATCATTTGATTGGAACTTCACTTCTTGTTAATGGTTTTTCATGGTGAAAGTATTTATCGAATCGCGAGCCGATTTAAACAGATGAAGCAATGCAATGAAAGAGAAACAATCAAATGAAATGAATCAATGATTCATATTGATTGTTGCACGAGAGTCAGTCAGACACACAGCCAATCAACGGATGTGATGATCTGTTCACTCCAATCAACTTACAACTATCAACTGGCCAGTGAAGATGTATCATTCATCTTGTTCTCGAATTGTCTTTCTTTTAATTTCATCATTTATCCTGCCAAATGTTAAGTCTGCAACAGAGACTCTGATTACTGAAGGTAAAAAATTATGGGTGGGTTGTGATCGAAATGATGCATACTGTATTACATTCAGTAAAAATCCAAATGCTCAACACTTTGAAGGAAAGCCACCAAGTTATGAGTTGGAAATACGGATTTCGGATGGTCTATTTATTGTTAAAATTGATTCATCTAGAGTATTTCATGAACGTAAACTCTTATGGTCAATTACATCTTATGTTACTAACCCAGCAGAATATCATGCATGTAAGCTTGTAATTTCCAGTCCGAATAAACAAGAAGAGTACTTGCTTAAATGGGCTTTCACACCAAATCCTAAGCCAAATGATCTGCTTTCTATTGTCCCTGAATGCAACGCATATCGAACTTATTTCAAAAGATATAGCTGGTGGACAGATGTTCTCAATAAGAATCGTCAATTTTCATTCAAAGTGAAAACTCCAAGACCAACTTCTGTACACAAATTTTTTCATCGATGTGATTATGAATCTGATGTATATCTTGTCCATAATGAGACTATAGATTTAAAGAGGGATCATTTGAAAATCGATTTCAACTTCCTCAAGTATTCATGGTCAACTCCTGAAAATATGACTAACAGTCGTCATTATGACATTAAAACGTCATTTAAGTATTCAGCTAATATTGGCAAAAATTTAACTAGTAAAATAGGGGATTTGAAGGATTTTACAACACCAAAATCTGGAATGAGGCTTCAAGATGAACAAATTCCCGATGAACCAACTGAAACAGATCCATCAAGTACAACAACAACACCACAACCACCGATAATACCTGAAGCAAATGACACAACAACCGAAAAAGGAAACGAAAGCGAACCAACAGCAGGAACCGATACACCAACCAAATCATCAGAATCAACAGAATCACCATCATCAACAGAATCACCAACACCTGAACCTGAACCTGAACCTGTCGAACAAACCGATAGACCAACCGAAGCACCACCAAATACACCAAATAGACCAACGTCAGAGAAACCAAAAGAATCAAGTGGAAAAATGTCATCTTTAAATTGTCCTTATTATCTAAACTTGATTATTCAATTGAAATGTATACTTATATTAGCTATCATTTGGCAGTATTTCAATCAAATTTAGTTGCAAAGAGAGAAAAACTTGTTTGCTTTACAACAAAGAAGAAAAAAACATCATCTATTAGGTCATTGATTCAATGATTGATTTACCCTCGTTTTGCATCTGTATTTGTATGTGTGTGTCTATGTTTGAACGAGTAAAAGTGAAAATTAATCTTGCACATTGATTGCACGCTGACTGATCTCTCCTGGTCTTTCATGGTGAAAGTATTTATCGAATCGCGAGCCGATTTAAACAGATGAAGCAATGCAATGAAAGAGAAACAATCAAATGAAATGAATCAATGATTCATATTGATTGTTGCACGAGAGTCAATCAGACACACAGCCAATCAACGGATGTGATGATCTGTTCACTCCAATCAACTTACAACTATCAACTGGCCAGTGAAGATGTATCATTCATCTTGTTCTCGAATTGTCTTTCTTTTAATTTCATCATTCATCCTGCCAAATGTTAAGTCTGCTGAGGTTGAAAGATTATGGACTAATTGTGATAAGACAGATTCACATCTGTACTGTATGGTCTTTAGTAAAAATCGAGATCTTGGATACTTCGATAAAAAGCCAACCGATCAAAATGGTCTCAAAAGATGGAATGATATGTTCAGTGGCCCAGTAGTTATTGTTAAAGTTGATTCAGATCAATCATACGGTGAACGTAAACTTCAGTGGTCGATTTCTTCTTCTGCTACTAATTCAACAGAATATAATGCATGTAAGATTACAATTTCTAGTCAGAGTGCAGATGGTAATACACCTAAGGAAGATGATTACATGCTCAAATGGGCTTACATACCAAATGCTCAGCCGAATGTTGATTCGTCACTTGGTCCTAAATGTACAGCATATCGAACTTTTGATAAGAAATTTAACTTATGGACAGATATTTTCAATAAGGATCGTCAATTTTCATTCAAAGTAATGACTGCAAAACCGAGACCTATTAATAACGTAGCTAATTATTTTCGATGTAATTATGAATCTGATGTATATCTTGTCCATAAGGATACTATAAATTTGAAGGATGATAATTTAAAAATCAATCTTGTAGTCAAAAGTTATCAATGGTCAACTCCTGAGGCTGTTAGGAACGATGAGCCGAGAATGATGAATTCATTAAATATTACAGCTAATATTGGCAAGAGTTTGGGTTCTAGAATTCCATTAAAGGATTTAACAACACCAAAATCTGGATTGAGGCTTGAAGATGAAGAAGTTCCCGACGAACCAACTGAAACAGATCCACCAAGTACAGAAGAACCGAGTACACCAGAACCAAGTACAGAACAACCAAGTACACCAACAAACGAAATAGTAACAGAATCACAGACACCTCAATCAAATGACACATCAACCAAAGGAAGCGATGGAACCAAAGAACCAACAAAAGCACCAACAACAGCACAAACAACACCAAAAACAACAAAACCATCAAAGAGACCAACGTCAAAGAAACCACCAAAATCAAGTGGAAAAATGTCATCTTTAAATTGTCCTTATTATCTACACTTGATTATTCAATTGGAATGTATACTCATGTTAACTATCATTCGGCAGTATTTAAATCAAATTTAACTGCAAAGAGGAAAAAAGGTGAGGGAAAAAGAATAAGAATAATGAAGAAAACATCGACCATCAGGTCATTGATCGAATGATTAATTTACCCTCACCTCGCATCTGTATCTGTATGTGTGTGTGTCTGTGTTTCAACGAGTAAAAGTAGAAAGACACTCACTTTGTATTCACTTTGTACTCACTTTGTGTGTCTCTTGGTTTGGTTTCTCTCTTATTTCTCTGCTTCTTCCCTGTGATTGTCCTTTTTCTTTTTCTGCGGGAGAAAAATATCTTCTTCTCTCTCTCTCTTTGCTTCTTCCTTTTCGCTTGTAAGTGAAAGAAGGAGAAGAAATGCACTTGCATTTCAAGTGAATTTTCAGTGAAACAAGTTGCACGTTTACCGACCAGCGAAAAAATGCTTAAGTGAAACAAGCCAAGTGATTCTGAGAAAGCAAGAGGATTACAGTGATGCTGCAAAGATTTACCCTGAGAAGAAGAGAAGAAGAGATACAAGTTTTAAACTGACTTGTGAGTTTTAAAGAAACTGCATCCAGTGAATTGACTACACAGCATCTACTGATGCAGCTTACAGGTTGTCTAAAACAAATGGCTCTTTCATGTAATGCACTGCCAGGGAAATTCTTTGCTCCTTCTTTCTTTACTTCTTTGCTTCTTTACTTCTTTACTTCTTTATTTTTTCTTTCTCTCTCTGTTCTTTTGTGTGCATCTTCCTTCCATTTGGCCTTTCCTTGGATATTTTTGTCAAGACACTGGAAACCAAGAAGGAGGAGGAGTACTTGCTGATTCTACCATGACACTGTTAACATGATCTGAAAAAAGGAATAAATGAACATTCACGAAAAAGAACTATCAACCGATTGATGAGATCTTTTCACATACTCATGTTGACTCTCTAAAATATTAGTCATTGAAAGTTTTTTATCCATCAATGTGCAGGTCATGAGTGAACTACCAATGTGAGTATTCTTCAACGCCATCATCATCATCATCATCATCATCATCATCATCATCTTCATCTTCATCTTCATCTTCATCATTGCCACTATTTTCAGTGCAAGTTATACAAGTAACAGCAGGGTTAATCTGGACAAACACTCAGTTTAAAGTGATGCAGGATTCTTGAAGACCGATTAATTGGTAAATATCGCATCGATGAGAGCACTCACATTGTTTACTCAGGAGACACTTTGATGGCTCTGGATGATGATGCGGATGATGATGATGATGATGATGATGCTACTATTACTACAACTAGTACTATGACTGCTGCATCTGCTGCCTGGTTGGTCCTGCATCAATATTTCCCTGCTGACATCCAGAGTATGTGTCAAATGTGTCAAACGTGTGACCTGCAAATTGCAAATTGCACTGTTCAAGGTTCTCTCCTTCTCCTTCTCCTTTATCATCATCACTGACAGGACCAGTGAATTGGTCTAAAACCTAAAAGTGATTTATATCAGGTCACTTGTGCTTGCAAATGTCAAGGACACCAAGGGAATCATTTAATTTTATTTTCATTTTGTTGTCTTCCATGTGATCTGATGGTTTAACTTTGGAACTTGATTTACTTTGGAAAAAAAAGGAAAAAAGTGTCCAGTTCAATTGAAATCAGTCACTTGACGTGTCATTTGAATCAACAGTCAAGATAAATCATCTTCATCAACCTGATCAATCTACTTGAAAAAGTGTACAATCATCAACAATTGACACATGAGAATGAAACTGATTCAAATGAAACTGATTCAAATGAAACTGATTTAATTGAAACTGATTTAATTGATCATGCAATTGAGAATAAGTCACTTTATCACTTTATCCTTTTAATTTTATTAATGTTATTAATTTTTTATTTCTCTGTCAATTGACTGTAAAGTTAACATGATAATAATGATGATAATAATGTGAAAACTGTAAATGTGAATGTGAACATGATTACAATTTTGTTTTGTACATGTTGCATTCAAATTTAATAGAGTTAAAGGTAAATTTAACGTGTCTTTAATTGGATAAGAAAATGTTGGTCAATTCTCACGAATAAACTATTCAATTGAATTAATAATCAAATCAATTTGCCCCAGCACATTGTAACAGGGTCACTGGATCATCATTGACTAACTAACTGAATGAGTAAGTAAGTAACTGACGAACTTGGTAACTGTGTGTGTGTGTCCTGTTCGATGATGAAAATGATATGAAAGAAAGAAATGAAATTGTTCTTATCGATGAATGATTAAACCTTTTCACGTTAACATTTAACTTGCTGTTACTTGTAAATGATTATAAATTTTCATTTATTCTCAGGGTATTATTAATATAAGAGAGAGAGAGAGAAACATGTTTGTATGATATGATATAAAATCATTCATAAATTTTATTGACAACAATTTTCACTGACCAATAACAAGTTGGAAAGAAGAGAGAAGACTTTAACGCTCATGAAAAAACTGGTTTAATCTACAATTAAATCACCTTGGTAATTAAAGTAGCTCAAAGGAACAACTTGATCATTCAACAACTAACTGATACCGGTAAAGAGCAATTACAATCAAGTACAATTAACTTGAAGAAGAAGGAATAATTTTTCATCAACTCACCGAATAATAATATTTTGTATCTTTTTTTCTCTTTTCACAATTAAATAAACTTCTAATCACCATGAAAATCACGTACATTTACTCATGAAATGATGACAAAATATGAACACTTGAAAGTGTCATTAATTGTCACCATCAGGTCAAGTAGATTCACTTGTCAATTCAAATCATCCTAAAATTTCAAGTGTTGATATTGTGTCATTTTCAAGTGTCATTTAAATTCATTACTTTCATTTATCTTGATTATTCATGCCAACGGAATTTGCATTGTAAAGTTAATTGTACTAATTGTGTCACTTTTGTATGCGTTCATCGCATACACAATGAAAATGATATATTGGATGTGACCGTCAACATTATTAACCAGAACAAGTGAGGGTAACATTTGATTTAATTGAAAGTGAAGAAGAAAAAGTTTCAATTTTATTTCTTGGCAACAAATAACATCGATCAATGAGTTTATTTAGCGACAACAACAGCAACAACAATAAATCGTAACAGTCAGAGTAAAGTGAATGAAAAAATCAAAGACAACTTTGTTGTTGGTTGTTTGTTGTTGTTTTTCGGTCTTTCATCGAATTACCTGTAAATTGATGCGTGACAACCTGGCTTTCATTGTAACCGATTAATTATTGATCGGTACGTAATGTTACATTTATTTTCATGTGACCAAATTGTTGTTGTTGTTGTTTTTTCATGTGCCTTGGTGGCACTTTGTTCAAATGTATCCTGACCAATTGACCTGGAAATTGTTTGGTGAGAAAAAAAGGTAAAAAATACAAAGTAGTTAATCTGATGACAAACTGATGCAATTTATCACTCAATAGTCTTCTCATAGTGAATGTTAAAGGACATTTTGATGAAGTAACAATCACACAGTTACTAGTAAGAAAAAAGTAAGGAAAAAAACATGTTAACATGTTAAAAGGTTAAAATGGTAAAAATGTGAATGAATGAGAGCCAATGAATTGAAGAATTGAACAACAAGTCAACAAGTTAAGAAGAATTTAAGAATTTAAGAATTTAAGAATTCAAGAGAATGAATGTGTAAGAATGTAAGAATGTAAAGCAATTTATTATGAAAGGAAGAGAAATGAAAAATGTGTATAAATAAATTGCTTGCACTGTTGACACTTGTGTTGAGTTAAAGGGATGAAGATTTTTTAAAATATGAAGAATGAATGAATTAACTGACTGAATGGCAAATGAATAACAAGGAGGGGGAGAAGAAGTTCATCAAGTTGTGCATGATGAATTGCCATTTGAAGAAGAAGAAGAAAAAGGAGAAAGAAATAACCTGATGTAACCTGTCGTGCCAAAGTGGACATTTTCATCATCTTCATCATCATCGCCATTGTACTGTTCGTACTGTTCATTGTTATCAGATCGCAACGTGTCTGGTGTGTCCTGGATGGTCATTGTGTTGACCGATTACCATTTGACCGGGTGATCTTTACCTCTTTCTCTTTCACTCTGTGGTTTGCATTTGTTGTTGTTGTTTGAGCCTTAATTGGAGGAAGAGAAGAAGAAGGAGAAAAAGAGTGAAAGAGTCAACACTCCTGACGAAAAAAAATTGTGACTGACGAATGCTTTCACTGTTGGAAGCTTTGACTGTAACAGTCATGTCTGCTTTATTTAATTCTTTATTTATTTTTCCTCTTTTTCTCCACCTCTTTTTGTGCGCTTCTCACCTCCCTCACCTCAATTTACCAATCCACACACAATCCACACAGTAAGTAAACTAAGCCAAGTAAGTAAGTTACGTGTAAAGTGTTTTCAAGTAAACGTCAACGTCCAGTAGTCATCTTGTCGTACAATTCATGTGAGATTTATTCTGACAATTTTTTTTCTACTTCTCTTTCTCTTCTTTATTCATTTTATTTTCTCACTTTCAAAGTAACCATCTACAAGTACTTTCTGACGGATTCGTCTTCTTCTTCTTTCTCTTTCTCTTCTCGATCTCTCACCCTCCTTTCTCACCTTCTCTCACAACGACAACAACATTCGACACAACAACAACAACACTGACAACACATAAAAAAAGTTTCTATTGTCACTTTAAACATTTTCTTCTTCAAGTGAACTCTCGGTGAGTTACCAGAGTGAAAGAACATACCCAACAAGTAACTTTATTTCTTCGAATCCTCGTAAAAACATCATTTCACATCCACACACATTCAAACATCCCCACACACACAAACACAGGTAAGTTTGAAATTCTTCTCTTCAAAAGTTGATTCACTTGTTGCATTTGACTTTTATTCGATACACTTGATTAAATCTTTCACACAAGTTGTAAACGAGTACATCGAACGAGTGAGTCTTCTCTTCTTTTTATCCTTTCTCCATCCGCATCATTTGGTTTCACTTGAAGTGAAAATTTTCCTTGCCTAAAAAGTACTGTGAAAACTTTTCATTGTTCTAACATTTTTTGATTGGTTGGGTTGAAAACAGGTGAAAGAATGAAATCGCAACAAGTGAACTGTTTGCTTGTACTTCTCGTGGTGTCATCATGTCTGGTCAATGGATATCCATCAGGTGCACCAACCGAAGCATGTGATTCTCTCAGTCCAGAACGTGGACATGGAGTTGCATCGATGCCTGTTCAATATGCACCTTTTACCGTCATCGCTTATGGCAATTCATTTCGTCCAGGAGACAAAATTCCAAGTAAGTCAACAATCTTTCACCTGTTTTTACTTTGAACGGTCAACTTGTATCAATTGGATGATGGATTGATCATTGATTCATCACCAATTCATCTTTACTCAAAGTTAATCAGTCACAATTAATCATCTCTTTCGTCCGAGTATGACAATTTATTTGAGTAATTTACCTTTGATTAAATACTCATTGACTCGTCAACATCCATCAACGTACACTGTGTGGTCAATATTCACAGAATATACTCACTGACTCAATCAGTAGTCACTTTAACTTTGCATCTCAAGTCAACTGATTGGTGATAATTAATTTTCAACTCAAAGTTAAACCAGTTTGACTGATTCAAAAAAGATATTTTACTTGATATTTTTTTCTTTCATCCTAATTTCTTTAATTTTCTTGCGCACCAAGAGAAATGAAGAAAAAGAGAGAGTTAATTGAGTGATCGAATAACTTAACATCAACTTTATGATGAAATGATCATACTGATGATTACATCAAGTACACCAAGTACACCAAGTACACATTTACAAGAGTATAAAATATGTATCTGTTAATTTGAACTTTGTATCCCTGTACTTAATTTGTAATCATTTGAATGTTCAAAGTTGTTTCATCAAAGTTACAGTCAGTACTGACAGATAGATGAATCATTAACCCTTTTCATGTGTTTTAAATTGACTTATTCACGGAAAAATATTTTTCAAAAAGTAAAAGAAAAAGAAAAAACAGTCACTTTATTACTGTGAGTATTTTGATGGAAGATTCATCTTCTTCTCTTTTCATCAAAATCTTCATCATTTTTTCTTTTCCCTTTTACAATTGATCGAAATTTATTTGAAATTTTTGTAAATCATGTGAAACTAACATCATCAGTGGAAGTATATTTGTACCTTGTACACCTTGTACATCTTGTTAACTCGTGTGCAAAGATGTTTTTTTCTTCCTCTTCCAAAGAAAAAGGAAGAAAGAAAAAAAAGGTTAAAATTAGGTTCTTTCACCTCTGCATCAATTTTAAGGGAGGAAGAAAAGTGCATCACTTTGAATCAGTCTGAATCAGTTTGAATCATTTTGCATGAGCCTCTTTAAAGTTTCAGGGTAACAAGTTAATAATCAACTTCATTTATCAATTGAGAAAGGAAAAAAGAAAGAGACGACGACACAAGGCATTATCATTTATGAAGTAAACTGAATAATAACTTCCACCAGTGCTGATCAAATGACGTGATTTAAGGTTGACAATTAGCATTTGCACTTGTTACACTGTACACTGTACACTGTACAACTAGTAGTAATAGTATGATAGCAGTTGCAGTTGAGTTGTTGATTACATTAGATATTTTTGAAAAGTTTGAAAGTTTTTTCAGAAGAAGAAAAAAAATGATAATTTTGTATAAAGATAATGATAACATGTATTTTTCTTTTTTCCTCTTTTTATTTTCCTTTCATCTCTTGTGGTTATTTTGGTTAAATTCAGTTGAAATAATTCAACGTGAACGAGGAGCAACATTCAAAGGATTCATCGTTCAAGCATTAGATGGTGAAACTCATCATCCAATTGGTCAATTTGTTGTGGGCAAAGGAATGCAATTGTTGAAAGAATGTTCTGCGGTCACACATACTGATTCCAAGTTGAAGAAAGCAGTTAATTTGGTTTGGGAGGCACCGTATGATCGATCTGGATCGGTTATTTTCAGGTAAAGTGTTGTTTCCTTTTATAAAGTACCTGACTGACTGACTGACGAGACCAAACAAGTCACTTGTTGTGGTTGTTGTTGTTGTTGGAGTTGGAGTTGTGAGACGCGGAACTCGTTCAACGACGACGATGATGACTTTTCTTGTCGCCAAATCTCATGAAAAAAGTTGACCACAATGGTATTCATTTTACTCGAGTGGGATAAAAAGGCTGACCGAGTCAATGATTCAATTGTCCTCGTCTTCATTGTTGTCGTCGTTGTTGTTGTTGTTGTTGTTGTTGTTGCGCGTCTTCGTCGTCATCATCATCGTCTTTCCTCTTCTTCTTCCTTCTCTCTCTTCTTCTCATCAGTTCACTTGATTCACTTGATTTTCCCGGCTGTTGAGTTCCAACATCCGACTCACACTGGGCGACTAATTTAACTCAGTTACACTAAACCAACAGCAAAACAAATAATTCAATTGACTTGTACTGTACTTTCACCGATTTTTTCCTTGGCTGGTATTTTCTTTTTGTCTGTCCGTTTGTTTGAGCTTAAGTTAACTACATTCAATTGTGAACACAGTTTCAATTGAATTGTTCAATTGACTGATTGTTATTTGTTGTTGTCCTTTTCATCTGCTTTTACTTAAGCAAAGAGTTTTTTTCTTTTTATTTGTTGTTGTTGTTGTTGTTGTTGTAGTTACTAACGAACTGTCTGATGTTGAAAGCATCTCATGCTCTACTTTCTCTTATTTTTCTTTTTCTCACAGTAAATTTTTCAAGTGACAATTGATCTCTTTTCTCTTTTCTCTTTGACTTGACAGCAATTTGATTTGTTATTGTTAATGATAAATGATATTTGTTCTTTTTCCCTTGCAGGGCAACAATTGTACAAAGGAAAGATCTTTTCTTCGCAAACATCTTGGCCTTCAATGCAGATTCATTGAACAACAATGCTTATTCATCTGCAGCATCCTCTTCATCTTCCAAATGATCATGATGATGATGATGATGATGATGATCAAGTGCAAAATGTTTAAATAATCATATACTCATATTCAAAGTGACAGTTATTCACACAAACACACACACACTGTTTTGACCAAATATTTAGAACGAAGAAGAACTTTATTCTTAATCGAATTATCAAATTCACTAATGACCATTAACCATTAACCATCAAGTAACTCATCAAACCGGAAGCAGGAACACAATGATAAGAATGATAAGAAGGAAAGAAGAAAACTTACTTACCATAATTTACTTGGTAAAATTACTCTTGGTTGAAGATAATTTAATTTGTTGTCTGTATTTTCTTTTCCCTGACACTGTTTAATTGTATGTGAAAATGTTTTTTCTCCTGTGTCTTGTGTGTTGATGATGATTAAGAAAAACACGCGCGATTTAAATTGCATTTGAAAGTGTCTTTATTATTTGATTGTTCAATTAAAGTTCATCGTTTACTTTACTTTGACAAACTTTGTTGTTCTCATTGGCACCAGGAAGAGTATAATAAGAGTAACAAGAGTAACAAGAGTAATACTTTGAACATGAGTGAATTTGATTTTTGATTCACTTGCATGAATTAACTTTAATTACCAAATTACCATGATGATGAATTGATGATCATAGGTGATTCAACCTTCAACCATAACCTCAGGGTGGTTGATGAAGAAGAAACAAGACGAATGAAAATAGAAAAGTAAAGAACGACAAGCATCCCATGAAACATTTGATCACAAATAAGTGTGTAAATGTTATTTAAAGTGTGCCATTTACATTTAAAAACGTCACACAGCAATGTAACACAAAATTTACATTCAGTATGGTTATGATAATATTAAATTTAATCATACACAACATGCATCCAATCAAATGGTTAGACTGGTATGATGATCGTGGTAAACATTTTCATTGGTTAATCCAATTGCATCAGTCATCAGTTGATTTAGTTAACCTTAAAGTACAAGCACACAAGCATATAAGAGTTAAACTTACAGTAAAGCAAATTAAAATTGTGACTTGTAAAGTGAGTGTATCAAGTTGATTATCAAGGGAAAATATCAAATTGTTCGATGTCATCATGTCAATTGCAGCATGATTAAAGGGTTGAACGTTTTTCTTCTTTTCAATAAAATTGACTGTACATTCAATTGACACAATCGACACATTCAACGTTGATGTGAATGTTCAATTGATTCATTTGATTTCCTAGAAGGTTACTGAATTCAAGTGAAATACAAATTCTTATTTTTTCTATTCCTGAAAATATGTAAATAACAAACTTAAGTAACTGAAAGAAACTAAAAGAAAACTAAAGTTACAGACAAAATAAATTATACCTTTTAAACCTTTCAAACTTTGTACAGTAGAATTTTGTACCCGTAGGTAATTTTAACGGTAAATCAGTTCACAGTTAGTCAGTTTGTTAGTTTGTAGTAGATACATTTAACATCATCATCATCATCATCAGTAACATTTGAAGTATCGTCAAATGAAGTAACATCATCAAGTTCAATCTTTGACAAAGTATTAGAAAGAAAAAATAAAAAAAGCCGGCGGCAAAGATGTGAATAAATTATTTACCTTGCATATGAACAACAAATACATCAAATAATTAGGTTTGTCATTCAATTTGACTATTTAACACTTACTTACACTTACTTACTTTGAAACATTTTATCAGATGATAAGACACATGTAAAGTTAATACCGTTTCAAGTGGAAGGTTCAAAAATATCCTCATCAAATATCAAGTATCTTCTTCTTAATCCGATCAAACAGGAACAAAAGGAAAGTCATTTAAATAATTCACCTGATTTACCTGAAGTTCAAGATGAATGAGTTATTCGTGTAATTGACCGGTCAGCCAAGAACGGTCAAGACGGTCAACCTGGTCAAAGTGGTCAAGGGTTGTTCGGAGATGTGAATAAATGTACTGATTATAATTGAACCGAATGAATAAATAAATTACATGAATCACCATTTGAATCACCATTTGAATTACAATTGGTCATGATAAATTTCAAATTTTTCTTTCCAACAACAACATAACATAAAATCATAGAATAAGTTGATCAATTGATGTAGTAATATGTATCATTGACTACTGATGCTATAACTACTGATGTACTCATGTACTAGTGTGATGGTTACCGGTGAATCATGAACTTACGATTATTGAATCTAATTGAATCATACTCAAGAACATTTTATCATACTCATCATTATACTCATGGTCAAGGTAAAAGGTAAAAATCGTGAACTTTGGTAGTCAGATACTTATTCATTTATATTATATTTTCGTGCTTCTTGTGTTGTTGTTGTTGTTGTTGCTACTTCAGTGATGTTTTTGTGTGATGTGAGGTGATGTGAGGTGATGTTGCAAGTAGCTCAATTATCCAAATGGTAAATATTTCATCGTGAACTTGTGGTTAGCACTGAGTGTCGGTGAATTTACAATTTTACTCGATTTAACGCACATCAGTCATTTGCAGGGAGACGGCAACAACAAGAAGAACAAGAAGAACAAGAAGAACAAGAAGATGAAGATGATGATGATGAAGAAGGAGAAGAAGGAGAAAAAAGGTAAAATAAATTAAATTGTTTCTCTTGTATCAGCATCATTGATGGTGTTTCTTTTGTTTTTGTTGTTGCTTAAACTGATTCAACTGATTCTTCCTTGTTACTCACCATCAGTCACAGCTTGAGATCTTGTGGTGAGATGACTGCTTCAAGTCCGACATGTAAATACAACATGAAAGAAGAATAAAGAGCAAAACAAACACACACACAAACTCAAACAGCCTTTTTCACGGGTAAATTTTTTTTATTTATTTTCGGTCAACCAAATTTACCTTCATCATCATCACCTGTTGCATGATGAATTTTTCCATTCATTCCGTTGAATTAATCAATCCATACTGTGTCATGACATTGACAAAGTTTATCCTCTTCCGCCCTTACATTAATTATCATGGTGAAATATGAAGATACAGAATTCATCTGTTTGATGATTAATCTTCTTTGCCCGTATCATTACACAAAGGTTGATTGAAACATTGAAAGGATCACATTGATAAATGGTGGCACAATTTGCCACAACAATTTCGCCAACTGTTATGATGATTGTGACAATATTCACCAGGTGGTAAAATTAAGTCAATCAATGGATAATCCAACGATGGAATTTCTTCTTATCCATCCATTGGTTGAATGAATAAAAAGGTCAAGTAATTGGTGGTATTTGATGAATTCATTAAATTCATGGCATCCAAGGAATATACACGTGTTTCACCTCTTCGTGCGAGCTGATAAAAGGTCAATTCGGCACACACACAAACAAACACAGGGCCATCATCAGTTTGCCTCGTGAAATGTGATGCTGCATCACTTACTTACTTAATCATCATTGCTGTTGCAGCTGCTGCTGTTGATACTGTTGATACTGCTGTTGCTGCTGGTTGTTACGTAATTTGCTCAAGTTGCTGCACACTGCATCACCACATGACCGATGTGGATGTGATGAAGTACCTTTGATCAGATGATTGGTGATGAAATTCACCATAAGGATGAATAGATTGACTGACGAACTGTTTATATACAGTGACTTGTCAAACAATCACAGCATCGAAAGAGAGAAAGAGAAAGAGAAAGAGAAAGAGAATCAAGAGAGGCCAGCAAGTCAAGTTAGGAGTAAATGCAAGGATCAACATCAGCATGTTCATCTGTTTGATGACAATCATTGAATCACCAAGTGAATTACCGTCGGAATGTTCAAGATGTGAAGAGGAGGAAGCAAATTAAATCAATAGAAAGTTGATCTTATACTCTGCATGTGTATCCTTAAAAGGACATTCTAAACGCTTATCATCATTTGCATCACCCAGTAAATCAGTAGCGAATAAGCATTTTGGTCAAAAGTAAAAAAATCTTCCTTCACGATAATGTCAATTTTTTTTTTATACTTTTGTTACTGTTTCAAACAAGTAAACAGTTTCAGTTAGTTTATTCTATCTGACCGAATCAAATGAAAAGAAAACAACAAAGTAAATCACTCTGATAGTACTTTGAGTCGAGTAATTTTTCATCGATTAATTAAATGTAAAGAAAAAAAAGAAGGAAATTTTAATTTTAATTTAAAACAAGTGAATCCAGTTAAAATTAGACTTGAGAAGAGAAAGAAGAAGGAGAAGAAAAACTTATATTTATTCTGCCAAGACACAGGGTGACCTGTTACACCAGTAAAATGTGAAGTAAATGAGCTACATCATCATCATCATCATCATCATCATCATCATCATCATCGTCATCTTCATCATCTTCATCATCATCTTCAGTAAGATATGCGTACACAAAGTCTGGTTAAAGAGACATTAAATGCAAGGCCTTTTCGGGGGGTCAGTGTATACATCATCTACTTTATGATTAAAACAAGTCTTCACTCAAATCTGAGGGACAATTTTGCATCATTTTGCTTATCACTGAGTCTGCTTGAATTCACTTGATTCACTTGATTCACTTGATTCACTTGAATTTGCTTGGGTCAATTTGCTTCTTATTTTTTGTTTTTTTCCTTCTTCTTCTTTTTCTTCTTCACTCACATACTTGTCTCCTCAGTTGGTCGTCAAATAACCACCTTAATCTATTATAAATTTGCATTATCCACTAATATGCCTGAGAAAATTTTGTAACATGTAAGTAAAGAGAAGAAAAATATAAAAAAATTTAACTCATCTTTTTCTTCTTTTTCTTTATACTCTATCTCTATGTGTTTGATACAACTGATGAAGATGAAGATGAAGATGATGATGATCAAATGAACCTTTGAGTTAATTTCATTCAAATGTATCTTGTGTGATTGTAAAGATGATTTCAAGTTGAGAAGAGAGTAACATTCAATTATCTTGGTGCATTAGTTTGATGAGGCATATAGTTGAACACGTAGGTGTGTAAGTTGAATGGTAATATCAATGCTGTATCATCTGATGATTATTCAACACCTTCTTCTCCTTCACTGTGATCTTCACTTCCTGGTACACATAACATTGGCCTTGTTGGTTGGAAAGGAGAAGAGTAAGAAAATAGGAGAAGAGTAAGAAAATAGGAGAAAAGATGCATGTTTAAGTTGATCCTTTATCATCATCACCAACTCATCGCCCCCGCAGTTCAATTAACACTGGACACATTCATTCAATTCGTTGGCGGAGATGATGTTAACACTATCATCTTGCTTCACAACAAACTAATGGACACTATGGATTATGGAGTTTCTTTTTCTTTTTTTTTTTTTTTCTTCTTTTTTTTCTTCTTTTTCTTCTTCTTTTTCTTCTTCCTTTCTTCAACAAATTAAATTAACTGTCACGCAAGATGGAATCTGATTAAGGGTAAATTCATGCATTCCACAGAAATTGGGAAGAAATTCCAGACACTCAGAGTAATCATCATCATCATCATCATCATCATCTTGTCTCTCAGTTGGTGCGACAAACTTTCCACGTGTCTGACCATTAACATATGTTCATGTGTCAACCTGTATTTAATTGTCCAACGTGTTGTGTTTGACAATGACTCTTTAATTATTTCACAATCAAGAAGCAGAAGAAGAAGAAGATTTTTTCCTTGAATAGACCAACAGAGTGAGGTAAAAGGTGATGTAAGAAACAACGCACCAACAGCAAATGACGGTAAATTGCTGTGTAAGAAGTTCTTGACGATTGAAAACAGCCAAAATGTAAGATGGAATGATTGAATTGTCATCGATTCTCGGTCCAACCAAATCAGCCAACGATTGATAGAACTTTTGTCCATCATCCAACAAAGTTAATCGTTCAAAGTCACTTCGAGTGACATTAAGAGAGTACCAAATTTTACTAGCTGTTTTTTTGATCGAATTAAAACTAAGATCAATTGATGTAATATGTCCAGAGTATTTAGAACATCGATCATAGCCGAAGAGTAAATTAATCATTGAATTGTAAACATTGGCTTGAGGAGCAATTATTTTGAAGGGATGAAATAAGTACGAAATAACAGACCAAGGAGTAACAGGATCGATGAAGATGAAGTCACCGATTAGAAAGAGAAATACATTGCCAATTGAGTCTAACAATTTGCTTTCTTTACATCCAGTGATGATAGAAATGGTGGAAGAGAAGTTTTCCCAAATGGTACAATTGATGCAGATGACAAGGATGAAGAGACAAATTCGCCAAAGATCGATTGGACCTCCAGATCGTAACATGAACAAGATCATTGCCGGAGTGATGCAGAAAATTCTGATGACCGCATCAGCGATAACTTTGGACCAGAAGAAACAACCAATTGAATACCACGAATTGGATATTTCTCTTTGATAAACTGACCAATGAAGGTTCATGAGAACAGCAGCGACCACTGATGAAACAAAAGTTGCATCGATGATGATGACAGCACAGAGTGAACCAATTGACACCAAGTTATTGGCTTTACTTCTGAAAGCTAATTTAACTTTGAATTCAGGAATGTAATCAATTGCAGTCCAATTTTCACGAGAAATTTTGTCAAATGATCCAAGAGTTTGCCAGCAAAGTGCATCACCAGCAATTGGTTGAATGACAGTCATCGTGATGAACAAACAAAGAGCCAAATGGTTGACAACTCTGAAGAATACTTGAGGAACTTTGATGAAATGATAAATAAGTGATCTTTTGATCAACAGCAAGACTTTATAGATGAATATCATCATTTCAAGTTGATACAAATGACAAATTTCCACTTGAATGCAAGTTGATTTGTAAAAGTCAATTTGATCAACAAATTCATCAGCCATTTGAGGAAACATGTTACAACCAAATTTTCCATTGGCCACATCAACAATATTTTGTGCTGGATTCCCTTTAGATTGGGGAAAACCAAACTTCATCAAATGTTTATCAATTGACATCGGTGGACCTTGATAAATATTGTACCCGTCTTTGCTGAGAAGAAATATCTGATCGAAAAGGTTGAAAATATCAAAACTATGAGCATGAATGGTCAAGATGATGACTGGAAATTTGGCTGAAGGATTTTTTGATAGATTTTTAAGGATCAACAGAAGATTCTCTGCATTGTCAGCATCTAAACCGGAAGTTGGTTCGTCTAAAAGTAAAACTTGAGGACTTGAAATGAGTTCCAAAGCGATGGAAGTTCTTTTCAATTGTCCACCAGAAAGATGAGACAATTTGTAATCAACTACATCATTAAGATCAAGTGCACTGACAATTGATTGGATGGCGATCGATCCTTTGGATGAATTTATATTCGATGCAAAGGAAATTGTTTCTCTCACCGTGAACTTGCAAAATAGTGTGTCAACTTGTTGAATGTGACCAATTCGAATGGCTGAACTGGGTGTATTTTTGAATTCTAATGAACATTTGCCATACATCGTACCATCGATTTTACCACTGATACAGTTGAGTAAAGTAGACTTTCCCGAACCCGAAGGACCTAAGATGGCATTGAAAGAACCACAATTGAATCGTCCACTCATCGGCATGAGAATTTGTTTGATATTTTCCTTCTTCTTAAACGGTGGACACAATTTACGATAAACAGTTGTCTTGGCAAAGTAAGATACATCTTGTAGCACCAAGGAAAACGGTTCAATGGGATGAGAAGGATGAGATGGATGTACATTGTCATCGAATGGATGAGAACGAGGGATGATCATGTTGATATTTGATGGAGAAATCTGTGTCGACTTTCACGTCTTCACACAGAGAGACTGAATCGTCTTTTTCATCTCTCATAATCATAGAAATATAAGTCCTTGACTACGAGCACCAGAGAAGACAGATCAACAGGAATTCACTTGTTGCCAGCATTACGTAAATTGAATTATCATCAGGAAACCCCAAGGTTTTTGTCCACATAAGTCAACCAACAGACAACAAATGTTATAACATTATTTAAAAATGATCATTTTTTACATTCATCATTCATTGATGATATTCATGTGCTGATCAAAAGGTGATCATCAACTGAAGTCTAATTGATAAAATTTAACAATTTTTTTCTCTCCATTTTCCACACAAGGACATCGAATAAGATGGTCAATGTGTAAAGCCTCTGGCAAATGATGATGATGACGTCAAGTAATTAAGGTGACTGTTTAAAAATTTCACAATCGCTTATGAGTTGCTCAGTTGTTTTATTTTTGTTGTGACAAGATACAAATCAGTCTATCAAAAAGAACCTGTCAATCAACACAAACAAGACAAAACATACTTAATTTAAAAGTAAGTAGAAACAAAGAAAGAAAAATTCATTTGGCAAAAAGTTTAAATATAACTTGTATGCTAACATCACCACCATGATCATGATGATCCATGATGGTTGATAATGTTGAGAACAATGGTATTTCTTTTAAATTTGCCCGTGTGGTTAATTTACACGTGTCCACATGCAACAAAATTTCGTTAAATTACGAGTAGAAAGGGAATTATCATCAACAAAATCATTTCAATGACATGGCAAAAACTTGATGATATCTTATGAACATCATTATAAATGAAAAGCATAATTTAAAAGCTCATTTCAACTAATGGATTCAACTCAACAGCTCAGTAGCTCAACAAATTAATTACTTGGAAGTAGTTAAAGGAAATAAACAACACAAACAACCAATTAATATTGACAAAGTTTATTTGGATTATTCTGACAAATGGCAATGTCACACCTGATTGCTAGAGGAATTGTTGATGTTAATGAAATATATCATACTGATCATGCTGACATCACTATTTAGGTTTGGTTTCTTGATCGGAAATTCGACGAATGTAAATGTTGTCGGGTAGAATTTCTTCTCCAGAGGAATTTTCAAGCATATAAGATGATGCAATGGCAAGGTAAGTTCCATCGGGAGAAAAAGCTAAAGATGAAATTGACATTGGATAACGATGAAAGTGACAAAGTCGTTTCTTATTGAAACCATCCCAAATGCTGACAAATCCATCTGCACCTCCAGTTGCAAATGTATTATATTGAGGATGAAAGGAAATGGCATTGACGGGATAGATAAGTTCAATACCAGATCCAGCTTCTTTCGATCGATGACATTTAAATGCATACTTCTTTTTCTGAGCTTCAGGTGATGTGTCAAAAAATTCAACAGCTACTCTACCTTCGATGGAGGATAAAACATAACCTTGTCCATTGGGAAAACATCGTATACATCTTGTTTGATATTTAAGTGATGACTCACGACGTTGTTGAACATAGGACATATTACGAAGATCCCAGACAAGGACTCGACGACCAGCAGTACCAACAACCAGGGTGGAATTGACAATTGACATGGTATAAACCTTGTCAGGTTGAGGAAATGAACCTATTTCTTTGGGAGCTCGTGGATCCCACATTTTAACCATACAATCCCAACCACCGGTAATGACGGCATTGGGTTCGCTTGCTACTTCAACAGTTCTGACACTCGATGCATGAGTTCCAACTATCATTTCAGTTGACGTATTTAAATCAAACATTTTCAATTGACAATCTAAACCACCACTCCATGCAACATCTCTTCCTTGAAGGGCAACATCCATAACAGGTTCGTCATGTGAATAACGATTGACCATTGTTTTATTAGCGACATCGTATATTCGAACGGTTCCATCCCATGAACCGGCAATCAATAAAGATTTAGATTCTGGACCAAATTTTACAGCTTGAATACAATCTTCAGGTGGATTGTCCAATTTAAATTCATTTGGTGATTCGGCAGAAAGTGTCATTGTTGTCACTCGTTAGCTTAGGTCAAAGCTTGTAGTCAAAGTGATCCAGGAAGAAGTTAACCTTATCTACTGACCAACAGGAGGATGTACTTTGGTAACTCATTTTAAGCCTAATCTTGTGATCAACTTAACATGAAAGCCCAGATACGCCCGGCTTTTTTATATGACTCCCTCTATGTAGAGTTCTTTGAACTTCAATTTATACTCCCGCTCAAAAATATTTTCCATCTAATCCCTCGAGAAACGTCCATTCAGTGCAAATTCATGGCGCGATGAAGCGGTGGCGCCTTCAGTCAACTCAGCTGACTGGACAATTGCATTGGCTTTCCGGTGTTTGTCAAGTGTCCTACACTTAACTAGCATTATAATTTGTCAATATGATTAACCGAGAATCTAGTAGACATCGACTTAATAAACTTGAGCAAATCGAACGTGATCTGACCTCTGCCCTTTCATCAGCTGGTACAGCGTTGTCTGAACTTGCCAAAGATAAACCATCGGCAAAACAAGTTGAAACAAATGCATCAAATTTTCTAAAAGAAATTGCCAAAGTAGAGCAAGAATTGTCCGAACAGATACGATATTTAACTCAAGTATCATCTGGTCAAGCACATGAAGGATCATCTTATGCTTCACAAAAAGTCCTAGCCATGGCATGGCATCGTATTGATCATGCAAGGACTAGAATTGGTGAATTAGAAAGAATGACTGCCGGATTCAATATCAATCCTCCCAATCAAGGACCACCACCAAATCATCCTCAACATCCTCCTCAGCTTGCACAACATCCGCAAATGTCTCCAGCTCAACAAATTCCTCAATCTCAGCAATTGGCTCAGCCACCACCTCTCCCACCACAACAAATTCCACAACAACATCAACAAATGCAACAATTTCAGCCACCATCCCAATTTAATTGATTATATATGAAAATTTGATAAGTCAGTTACTAACAAATAAAAAGTACATGGCTCGAAAGGAAACAATCACTTATTGGTAGTCTTTCAGTTTAAACTTGTCTTCTTCTTTCTTAATCCATTTGACCGCATTGGAAGCAGCTGTTAGGGCTTGACTATGATCAACACTAGCATTAAATTGGAAGTAAATGGTAAAAGTAGAGGAAGACCAGCCAAGAATAGTCACTTGTTGGTTGTCTGAATGCAACCAGAGAGTCTTGTAGTTGGGAACAGAGTTCATTCGACAGGGAAGATAATGAAGTAATTTTTTAAAGTTAGTAAAGGGAACATGAGGATTATTCCGATAAATAATTGCTGTCGGTTTAGATGTTGAATAGTAAATCATTGAATGGAGAAAAGGTGAATTTAAGTCGGTAAATGTTGCCGGACTTATTTTCAATTTGAAAAGTTTTTCTATAAAATTATTTTTGATGTGTTGACATTGATCGAAGTCTTCCTTGTTGGTTGAGAGTAGAACTGAACACAATTTATCACCCGAATGAGGTGAATTGTTAAGTGACAAACTGATACCTTGATCTGATGGAATCGATATATGACTGATGTGAGCATGAAAGAATCCATCTGTGTCCACTCTTGGAATACAAATGGGCAACCAAAGTGACTCGGCAGATGTCAACTGACCTTCTGACGAGATGACAAGCGATGAGATCAATTGAACATCTAATGGATTTAATTTGGCTTTTTTTGGGCACTGACTGTGGATGGTAATAAGTTCACATGAGTCTAAATCAAGATGAGTATTGGGCTGTATTTCAAGAAGTCCGGTAGAACCACTTGCATCACATGTTGACTTGGTTGGAGTTACAGATCTGTCGGTTTTTATGTGTAGAATAATGGCAAAAACAACGGAAGATGAAATTGATGAAATAGATGATGAAAGAGCTGCAGCAATCGAGTCACGTACATTTGACGCTAAGGGCATGACTGGAATTAAAGCTCTGTTGGTTGTTTTACTGACGGTACGACCATTTGAAACATTACTCGATCCAGTGATTGACACAGAACTAGAAAGATTGGTTGTCATTGATGTCAAGTAACCAGTAACGTGAAATGGAAGAATCTTTTTCACATTTTTAGCCAAAACAACTCTATTACGAATGGTCAGTGGACTTTTGTGAAAACCTTCATCGATTAACGTATCGATGAGCTTTTCACTACCCGATAATAATGAGCGTAAATCGAATGAAGGTCTTTCAACAAAGACTTTTTTGAGTGTTTGAAATGTCAAAATTGACACGACACAGGCGAAAACTTGATTGATGATTAAGCTGGGATCAGTTGGTGATAGTTTATCCGAAACTAGAACAATGATTAATGGTGATTTGATGCAAAATGTTACTCTCAGGCCACCAATTGTATTGATATGCTTGAGTTCATCATCATTAGCATCTTGATAAAAGTTGACCATAGCTTGAATAACTCCAACTAGTGTGACAACAAATTCATCATCTAAATTTTTGTTATAAAAAATAAACCGGTTTACCCGCTTCAGAACAGATGAACAGTTCGAAGGGTGAATCACTTCCCACGTGAGTAAATGTACCATTAGATGTGAGGGTACCTCTTTGTCTCATATTAACACTTGAAGTACTTTGAATTAATTCATGATCATCATCAAGTGACTCATATTCAGAGTAAGAATTATTAGAAGTATCCATTTGTTTGTTGAAATTTCATATAAAGTGACAATTTGATAATAACACAATATTGCAATCTATTATCACTGGTAAAGTATTGCAGCCAGGTCCAGGGGGTATAAATTAATTATTTTTCTTACAAGGATATTTTGAATGGTATATCAACGTACAGAATATATCAATATTTTCCCAGCTGATTGCAAACTTCACCAACGGTGAGGCTATCTATCGGAATAAAGGTAAATCATTGCCACATGCAATACTGACGCCATCTATCAATTCGGTATAAATTGAAATATCAATCTTGTCGACATCGAAAAGACGCTTATTCAAACCAAAGTAATTTGAACTTTTTTCATGTGTATATGGGTCACAATTATACAACTATGAACAAGAAAAGATCAAAGAATCACGATCTCAATGTAATACACGTGGTATTTCATCAAATTCTACGGTCATCAAAAAGGAAGATAAAGTTTCATTGCTACAATTAAGCAAAAGTCACATTATCAAATATATCTACAAACTATTCCTCGTCCATTTCTATCCATCAAATTGAATAATAGTTTGACACCAATTTATCTTAATGAAAAACAATTCAATTGGTTTGTATCGTTCAATTTACAAGAATACTTTTCACACCATGTATCAGTAAAGGAGTTTCGTTCATCTAATGATGAAATAACTTCATCGCCAATATCACATCATCTTGATGAAAATGCATGTAAAATCATAGTATCACTTAATGAAACATAGAGAAAAAGTAATTTCGGTTGAAAATGCCCTTTTACTCAAAGTTAATACGATTGGTAAGCAAAAAGAAACTCCATCGCCAGGTTTGAGATTTACGAGTAAAATTATAAGAGAAACCGATACCACTGAAGATAAATAAACCTTAATTACCTTAATCACACAGTTTCAAATAAAAGTTTCTTCCAAAAACAATCACTGATATACCTGTGTGTTAGTCTATCTGTGTGTTCCGTGTAAAGTTCTAATGTTAGTATTTCACCACGTTAATTCTACGAAACAATTACCTGATTTGATTGATAATAATGATCAACCTTGCTTATCTGGTCGAAAACAAGAGAACAACCAACATCTTCCATTCAACCAGAGTGACTCTTGGATACTAACAAACCACGAAGACATCAATGAGCTACCCAAGCTTATTCAAGTGAAGTACCATGAAACTAGAAGAGAATCATCAAATAATCAGAGGATCGATTGGTTTTTGCCTCCTGTAGGAAAATTCATCCTCAGATCTTGGACATTCGCTTATAATGAAACAACTAATGATTTCGGCGTTATACCAGTCTATTTCGGAAGAGTTATCGAGTGGAAACACTTTGATATGAAACAGCACAATCGAGGGAGGACATGAGAAGAAAATTCATTTCGTTTTTAAGATTGGGTGGTCATTCAGTGGATCCTAATATCACAAGGTACATCTGCGCCTATTGCAACACTAGAGATCGATCTGGCTTCAAATCAGGTGTGATAAGACATATGAAGATATGTGGTAAATGTGGTAAGACAAAATTGCAACCTGTAAAATTATCGCTAAAAAGATTTGAAAATACACCGTTACTTGATAAATTGGAGCAAACTAAGTATGTTTGCCCTTATTGCAAGTGCCGATGCCAAACTCCCAATGAAAGTCATACCCGCAGGCACATGTTCAAATGTCTCATCGTGCAGGAAGAAATCTCCAACCATTGCAGCGACAGCTGAAGAGTTGCCATTCATCCATACATTCAGAGACAGGAATACAATCTATCAATCAGATTGTCGATGAAGAAGATGGAATGTTCAATGGGCCATCGATACCAGCCTGAGTATTGGGTGGTCACGGATAAAATGAATTTTTCTCAGCTACCTAAAGAAGTACGTGAGGCAAATATCGTGTCATCCCTGTTGTTCGACAGTGACAGTGAAGATGAAGACGAGGTTGAAGACTGGTCTCTGCCACCTGAATCCGATACTACTCATCTCTTTCCTGGGTGGACATTAGCTTACATAAATCAACTGGTGCCGTCGAAGTTGTCCCTCGATATGTTGGTAGATTTATTAAATGTCACATTTTGACCAACAAGCCTTCAATTGTAGAGAAGATGCTAAAATGACCCTGTCGCAGTTTATGGCTTTTCATGAATACAAATTCGACCCACAAGTATCTAAATACATTTGTGCTTTATTGTCATTGCAAGACTTCGGATGCTCAGATTAGAAGGACTTCGGAGCATATGAAAACATGTCTTGAAAAAGAAGGAAGAAATGATGAACCAGTCCAGGTCTCGCTCTACCAATTCGAGCGTGCAAGTACCATTGAAGATTGTAGCAAGAGGGCAGAAAATTCTTCATCTGTCCACTTTGTCGAGATCGACAGTGAAAACAGGTAAGAATAATCACCTGATTTGTATATATGGATTGCCTTAGGTCGCCAGATGTCGCATTTGTGAACGTGGCAATATATTGTTGGCAATTGTGGATGTAGTTCTCTGTTCTCCTCTTTCATCCATCCGGTGTCTCTCTTCTTTAATTCATTTACTGGCTATTTGCTGTGTCTCTGCAACCACTACATTTCCGTAAAGCAGTTACACCTTATACACGTATTGTCTCTCTTTCTTTCTCTTCACTGTCCACCAATAATTGATTCATCTCATTTACCGGCAAATCAATTATTATTATTATTATTATTATTACCATTATTTTTATTTTTCTTCTTTTGGTGTTGAAACATTATACATATTGTTTTTCTCACCAACCATTTAACCTCAAGTAGACATAACATCAACAATATATATTATTTTTCCTTTTTTTTCTTGTATTACACTATATCACTCTCTGTCTCTCTGTCTATTATTCTTTCACATTGACGGCGGCAAGTTTACAAACCATTTGATTCATAATAACATTTATACTAAAATGTCTCCTCCAGTCAATGGTGAAACCACTTACATCCGTTCCGACAAATGTTTTTGTTAAAAAGATCGTCAAACAGGTTAGTTTGTTTATTTATGTTTAACCATGTGGTGATGTTAACTGTGGTATATTGATGTTTATTTGATTGACTGATTGTTTTTTTCTTTCTTTCTTTCCCTAACAGGTTCAATCTGGCGATTCAATTGTCGTTCGTGATCCTCCTCGTGGTCAAAAACCAGTAGAAACTACTTTAATCCTTGCATGGATTACAGCACCTAAAGTTGCACGTAAAAAAGGTGATGGTTATACTGAAGATGAGCCTTATGGTTGGGAGGTTCGTGAATTTTTACGAAAAAAATTGGTCGGTAAACAAATTGATTACAAAGCTGAACCACAAGGTAACAAAGAAAACTGCACATGTTTATGCAACTGTGTTACTTGATGGTGAAAATATCACTGAGACTCTCGTTGCAAATGGTTATGCAACACTTCTCGATAATGTTAAAAATCGTAACACTGACAATGAACAAGTCAAAAAGTTAATTGCTTTGGAAGAAGAAGCTAAAAAGAATGGTAAAGGTGTACATTCAAATGCAACCATCTACTTTGAAACGTGAAGTTACTCACGAAGCTAAAAGAAGGTGACCTAACTGTTGGTAAAACTTATAATGGTATCGTTGAATACGTTGTCAATGGGTCAACTTTGAAGATTGCAATGAAGTATCTAAATTAAAGTACAAAATTGCAACCATTCAACTTTCTGGTGTTAAATGTCCAGGTCCTAAGGAAGAATTCAATGATCAAGCTACTTTCTTCACTGAATCACGTTTACTTCAACGAGATGTTCGAGTTCGAATTGATCAACCTCCTAAAACTGGTGCTGCATTCATTGGATCAGTTACATGTGGTTCAAATAATCTTGCTGAACATTTATTACGTGAAGGATTTGCCAAGAGTAACTGGACTATTTCGAAAGCTCTTGATGCCCCCAAATTACGTGCTGCTGAAGCTGAAGCCAAATCTAAAAAATTAAGATTGTTCAAAGATTATGTTGAAACTAAAACTACTTCAGACACATGGGTTGGTCGTGTTGTTGAAGTTATCAATGCAGATGCTATGGTCATTGAACGATTAGACACTGGTGAAAGTAAGAAACTATTTCTTCCATCCATTCGTCCTCCTCGAGCTGATAAAGAAGAAAAAATTACTCGACCATTGTATGAGATTCCTTTTCTATTTGAAGCTCGTGAACTTTTGCGAACAAAATTAGTTGGTAAAAAAGTTAAGGTTCACATTGATTACGTTCAAAAATCAATGGAAACTCAAGAAAATGTCAAATATCCTGAAAAAACTTGTGCAACCATTGTTACTGTTGATGGCAATGAAAATATTGCTGAAACACTTGTATCTCGTGGATTGGCAAACTGTTGTAAGGTATCGAAATGAAGAAGATTCTCGAGCTTCTAATTATGGCGATTTACTCGATGCTGAAGAAAAGCTAAAAATGCAAAGAAAGGCCTCCACGGTCCGAGAGACAAAGGAATTGTTCGAATTGTCGAATTGAGTGGTGACGTTGCAAGGCTAAATCATTCTTCCCATTCTTGAGTAAGAATCGTGTACGAATTGATGCTGTTGTGGAATATGTATTTTCAGCATCTCGAATCAAAATTTACATCCCCAAACAAAATTGTGCATGTAATTTGATTCTTGCTGGTGTAAGCACTCCACGTTCTAATGCTGAATATGGTCCTGAATCAACAGCATTCGTTAAATCAGCTTTGTTACAACGAACTGTCCAAGTAAACTGTGATTCAATGGATAAAGTTGGTAATTTTATTGGTAATATTTATTATGATAACAACAAAAATCTTGCCATTGAATTGTTAAATCATGGTTATGCATCTATTCGTGATGATCGTGGTGTTGAATTACAAGCTGCTGAAGATGCTGCTAAAGCTGCTAGATTGAACATTTGGAAAGATTGGAAAGAAGAAGTTGAAAATAACAACGAAAATGATGATGAAAAAGAAAACGATGATGATGCAACAGAAAATGGTGATGGTAAAGATGTTGGTAAGAAAGATGATCGAAAAGAAGTTATCCTGACACAAGTTGCTGATGATTTAAGCCATTTTTATGCTCAATTTGTTGAAGATGGTCCAGCACTTGATTCATTGATGAATGAAATGAGAGAAGAATTAACATCCAATCCACCTTTACCTGGTGCTTATACTGCTAAAAAAGGTGACATTGTTGCTGCCAAATTTTCTTTGGATGGTCAATGGTATCGTGCAAAAATTGACAAATTAATTGAAGGTAAAAAAGTTGAAGTTTATTACATTGACTACGGTAACCGTGAAATTATACCAAGTGTTAATTGTGCACCACTTCCTTCATCGAAATACAATGTTGCATCATTTAAAGAAGCTATTTCATAATTTGCACTTGCATTTGTTTCACTTCCTCCTGATGATAAAGAAATTGTTGATGAAACAAGGATCATCTTTGAAAATGAAACAGCTGATAAAGTTTTGTTATTGAGAAGAGAATACAAAGATTCTTCCTTTGAATATGTTACTTTGTATGACAAATCAACTAAACAAGATGTCATTCTCAAATTGGTTGAAGAAGGATTCTTTGTGGTCAAGAAAGAAAAAAGGAGGGAACGAAAACTTCAAAAAACTTTGGCTGATTACAAAACTGCTCAAGACACGGCTAAAAAGAACAGGGTGAGTTTTTTCTTTATCATCATTCAACTAATTGATTCTAATGATGTTCATCTTTATCTCCTTTCAGCTGAATCTATGGCGATATGGCGACTTCACCGAAGATGATGCCAGAGAATTCGGCTACAATCCAAGTGCTTAGACAACTGGTCTCCAATTACTTCGGTCATTTTGGTTGACATTTAACTCATTCAATACACACATGGGATAATTGTTCTTCCAATAGTTTACCTTCTACTTTTTTCCTTCTCAATTCTCCTTCCTAATCGAACAATTAAGCATACTAAAGGCCTTTAGAACAATATATTCTTCAAATTTTTCCTTTTTTTCAAACGATGGGATGAAAAACCTTTTCCTTTCCTCAGATGTCACCTTTTTTGCTCTCACTTTAGTCCATTTCAATAATATGTGACATCAATCAATTGTTCACTCTATTTAAATGGTTCAGTTTACAGTACAGAATTCAATGTCACCTTTAACCCTTCTACTCAATCAAATAGATAAGACTCATTTGTCATCACTTAGTGAGGACAGATCGAATGTTCAAATGGTTCGAATGGCCAATTATTATACTTCCAGAAATGAACTGAATGAACTTAATGGTCATCATTTACTATTAAAAGCCCGGGAATGTGTCAGGGAGACAACTGAATGAATGAATTAGTGAAATTGAATCAATGAAATTGAATCAACTGTGCCTTCAAACTGAACTTAGAATTGTCAATTAACATCAAGACAATGTTCTAATGTATTTCGATTTGATTTTCCTCATTTTTCAACCTTCCGAATTAAAGCGCTTTTACTTCAATACTTAGATTAATTTGGATAAAGTTGATATTTTAATACTATTTTTGTCAAGAAAGTGAGAGAGCAGCGAAAACAGAAAATTCTTTTTTCAGCAAATTGTCGGTCAACTTGAAGATCAGTCCATCATGACAAGGGTGAGTTAAACGAATTTAGTTGTTGATTCAATACGAATTATCAATGTTCTCAGACAATTTCGGTCAATAGACTGATGAGTGGAAAGTGTGAAAATGTGCCTGGCGTGATGAAAAGACAAAAATCATCACATGAAGAATCGTCCTGGACAAAGAATTGTTCATGGCAACTTTGAATATCAGAACATTCGATGATTAATTAATCGTTTCCAACGAGTAAGTATATATTTATTCAATCGGTGCAATTTGGATCAGGCTGAATTTTGACATATGACTGGTTAATCTGACCAGGACAGCAGATCGGAAGTAAACAACGATTTGTCTGTGTCACAAGGACAAACAAATCAATTGTCATCAGATCAGGAAGAAATATATCGATTGACTAACTTATGAGGGTGCAGGTTCCCTCGTGACACTTCTTTCCAAAGAAAAGTCATACTGTGATTGCGATGAAGATGACAGATAAATTGAAATTCTGTCCAGTGAGGTGAAAACTTTCTGAATTGGATCATATGAATCGAGGCCAACTGCTGAGTTTCCAAGGTATGATTTAGATCCACCGGTAGCTGCACTTAATGTCAACGAAGGTACAAATGGTACATTATCCATTAGATTTATGTGTATAGGATTGCTGTAGGGAAACTTGAAGTGGAAAATGGTAAATTAGATGAAGAATTAATAGATGAAGTTTCACCAAAATTTGTGGCAGCAACGGACGAAGAGGTTAAATTTGATTCTTTGGGAGACTCCAACAGTGACCCTAATGAAGAATTAACGAATTTGCCAGGTGATTTTATCAACTAAAATAATGAGATAAGATTAAATCAAATAATTAATACAAAGACTTGCATTGTTGGCAAAATTGAATAAAAATAAATAAATCTTGTCAACAATGACAGTTAAGCCTCAGCGTCCTTGAGTACAACAATGACGTTGAATAACAAACAATTATTCACATGAATTCTTTTGATATGACCGTAATGAAAACACCTACCTCATCTGTTAATATTGTTGGATAGAGAATTTCAGAGGAAGATTGATTAGTTTCATCATTAGGTCTATTATTTGAATTGGCAGGTGAATTAAGAGAACTGGTCGACTTTTTGCTGCGACCAAAGACTGAACCAAATATTTCATGTAGCATGGCTGTGATTACGTCAAACTGTAGCTTGGTGTTGATTATATTAATGTGACTACAATTATTTTTACATTAGAGGAGACTTGATGAGTTAATGATGATGATGATGTAACTGAACTGATGATACCAACGAATTTGCAATGATTTTTACTATTTTTTTTTTCTGGCCAAACTTGAGACACTGGCTCCATCTAACAGTCCCCTCGAATTCGACATCATTCGTCTCTGTGCCCGTGTGTGAAGGACGACCAAGCATCTGGTCCACTTAAGTGAATAACAATTTAATCATCCTTCATCATGCAGTTTGTCAAAGGTGCAAGCAGTCTTCTTAGACATGCTAGCAGAGGAATTAATCGTGGATCTCTTTATGCTACCACTCAACGTGGATATGCTGACAAAATGTCGTTCACTTTCGCATCGCCGTATGAGGTGAGTTCATTTGATTTTCAATGATTATGCTGGTCACTAATCAGTTTGTTTTCTCAATCATCTGTCAAATCAAAGGTTTTCTATACTAATGCTGATGTAAAACAAGTTGATGTACCATCGTACTCAGGAAATTTTGGTATCTTAGCTAATCACGTACCTGTCCTTGGTGTCATTAAACCTGGTGTTGTAACAGTTTACGAAAATGAAGGTTCTAAGCTGTTCTTTGTATCATCTGGAACAATCACTGTCAATGAGGATTCATCAGTTCAAGTTTTAGCTGAAGAAGCTGTTCCCCTTGACTGGTTAGACCCATCAGCTGCTCGTCAAGTGTTAGCCGATGCTCAAGCTCAGCAATCAAAAGCATCCTCTGAAGTAGAAAAGGCTGAAGCCGCCATTGCTGTCGAAGTTGGTGAAGCTTTGGTTAAAGCAGTTGAAAAATTATAAATTTATTTCACTCTGTTCCACTAGAGACTAGAAATAAAGCAATTAATATAGCCAATCATGTTGGTTGACCTCGTCTTTTGGTATTCTGTTATTTTCCTTATATGTCTGATGATTATTTGCATGAGCTGGGAAATTTGTGAGCGGGTTGAACTTGAAGTTTTGTCGAATTGCGCACTTTTATACCGTGATAACTCACTGATGATGAATTTCACTCGGGAAATTCAGAAAAGATGACTATTCAACTTTCAGTTTTCATTGTAAAAGATGATTGTAAAGGTTTCGATTCTTCTCTTGTTCTTATTCTCAGTTCAAGTTGATGCCTTTGACGATGTCTGGTCAAAGGTTGTGGACAGATTTGATGAATTTACTTTCCACATCGACTGTTTATCAGCGAAACAGTCAATCGACTTATGGAACAGGATGACTTTAATCCAAGTAAAAAAGTGTGAAGACGACTTAAATCATTTTCGCAACCGGCATCATCAACAAACAACAAGATGCCATGGATATGTTGGACTCCTTCACCAAGAAGGTATTTCACGACTTTGGTGACTATCGAAAGTGTAACTGGGTTCAAAATGGTACGTTCAGTGCAACTGCACATCTGATAATGGTGAAGCATCCAATGAAGGATATTAGAGAAGCGTTTTCATGGTTCAAAGAGTCCAATTTGTCCACAAGATCGATCGAAGTATACAGGGAATCTGTACTGCACGATTTTCTACCCTCTCTTTTCGCAATATGCCTTCCATCATCTTGTTCATCTACCGAAATTGAAGGTATCTTGCAAACAAAGTACATCAGGCGATTGTTCTACTCACCCTTTCGTTCTGAGTCTAGAACAACCTCATGTCAACAAAAGTTGGATTTTTTGGTTGGTAAAGTTGTTGTGTAAATACATAGTTCTTTTGATCTTCTTAATCAACATCATATGTACAATATTAGATGTCAAAGATCACAACATTTGGTCATGTTTCAACATGAGAAGCAACTTCCGTTCTTTCCTTCGTCCATCGGATGATCCATTTTATCAAGTGTTCTCCTTTCATAAGTTGTACTACACTATTGTGTCATTATGCTTACATTGCTTGGTTCGAGCTTTTCATCACCAATTATATTACGTTGAGAACCTTTCATCAAATTTTCACATAGCTCACATCCATGGTTGGTCAATTCAAGAGGTTTTCTCTTTTTCAGCAATACTGTTGCTTTGAGTTCAGTCCTGACCTCAGCTAAGTGGCATAAAATTATGATGAAAAGATGGGTTCCTTTTGGTGTTTACGTGCGACAAAAGTTAATTAGATTTATGCCAATCGTTGCAGTTGTTGTGTGTCTGATAATCATCCTGCCTGATTTGAATGTGGGTGGACCGATGATGAAGATTGCAGCAGCTAATTACTCAGCCAACTGCTTTGAAAACGGTATTTACGACATTCTCTTCTTGGGCAACCAGGTCCATCTGTTCGACATGTGTCTGGTAATCAACTGGCTTCCTTCTGCCGAAATGCAGCTGTACATTCTTACTTTTCCTCTTCTAGTTATACTCAGCAATTGTAATTCACCTCGAGTGAGAAGGAATATCTGGTACACAGTGATTGCTGTGTCTTCACTCATCACCATCCAATCCTGTCATGATCTACTTGAACATTGGAACGATATCAGCCTGTCTGCGGACTTCTTTGTCGCTCAGCCAAAAAAATTGATGAATCCATCTTACAGTACACGACATCACTTGATTCCGTATCTCTTTGGTATCTGGAATGGAATAAAGTTGAATTTCGAACAACCCCGGTCATTCAAAAGAATAGCTGTAGAATCATCTGCAGGAATACTAATTTTGCTGATATCAAACGAACTTCGATATTACTTTCCCATTCTTGATGGACCCTCATTGATAGGACGAATCTATTTCACCATCTGGCAAATTATCGCTTCGAATATTCTTCCCATGTTAAGTTTCCTCTATTGGTCAATCAACCACGCGTATTTGCCAAAAATGACCTCTTGGGGACGAATTATTTCCGTTATCAACAAGTTACAATTTGGTGTCTACTTGGTACATCCAATGGTCATTTACTACTTTCTCACTTTCGTTGATATGCCATTGTTAACAGTTCCACAGACATTGTTTGTCCTCATGCCCATCATCTTAATGACTAGTTATCCTTTTGCTCTTCTTCTTCACCTCATGGTCGAATGTCCTTTTCACAAATTGTTGAGCCCTTCGCGGCCGATAGAAAAACCCAAACAGATGACAGATTGATGCTATCCTTAACCATTTGTACGGTGATTGATAGTCCTGTTAATCTTTCTGATTGACAAGCTGTTGCTGAATTCTGTTCAATAAATCAAGCTTTCCTAACCATCAGCCTGTTGACCAATGTTCTATTGTTTCGCTTGTGCGAAGCATATCGACAAGATTTTAACCATTGTCTTAGTTGGTGCACCGATTAAAAAGAACAAAAAATTTGCAAATGATCAAACAAGTTCATTTGTACACTCAACAAGATTAAAATTGACGCTGTTGATTACATCAGAATCAGCCGATATCTTTGAATGTATTTCCTCGTGAACAAGGATGATTGTAGCCAAGATGAATAGTTTTTCAAGGTGATAATTTGATTTATTTGTTGAGATGTCAATCCTGTCATTTGGCACAATGTTACTTCATCCACAGCGATTTGTAAGTTTCAAGTACTTGAGTAACTTTGGATTTCATCGAATGCAGCAGTTTTCACTCTGGTGATAACTCATCTATGCTGACTCATGCCATGAATTCATAGATTTGGATTCTTTCTTAGTTTCCAGCTGTAGAGATGATGATGAAGACTTGGATTTTCATTTGCCTTGTCGCGGGTCGAGTTGGAGCTTTCGACAATGCCTGGTCACAGGTGATGGACAAAGTTGATGATTTCAAATATCCTCATCGAGTGACCATCAGTAGAACAATCAGTCAATTGTTGCAACAAGATGATTTCCATGCAAGTCAGCGATGCAAAGATGACCTGAAGCACTTTGCAACCGGTCTGATCGATAAGAACCACGATGCGATGGACATGTTGGATTCATTTTCACGAACCATTTGCAAAGACTACGGTGACTACGCCAAGTGCAACTCGGTGAGAAATGAAACATTCTCTGCTGTCCCGAGATTGATCAAAATAGTAAATCCTGCAAAGAGTGCTGAACAATCGATATCATGGTTCAAAGAATCCAACTTGACGGCAAGATATCTCAAGATACACAATGATTCCATAGTTTACAAGTACGGAGCAATTCTATTCGCTGTTTGTCTACCTTCTTCATGTTCTCCAAATGATATCGATGCTGCTTTTGAGACAGAGTTTATGAAAAAACTGTCTCACCCTTTTGTTCTGAGTGTCGAACTGCCGCAAGTTGTCGATTCTTTCACCCGTCTACTGGTCAAGTCTCTGTGTAAGATTCTCATCGTTTCAGTCATTCTCGTGAACATTTTCTCCACTCTGTTTAATGTGAAAGACCACTTTGTCTTCAAATGTTTCAACGTAAGAAGCAATTACAAATCTCTTGTTCATGTATCATCTGATGGTTCTTACCAATCAGTTGCTCTTTTCAAATTTATTTACACCTTCTCGGCAACATTTGTTCACATAGTCGTAGTAACAATCAAACACTGGGGATAACCTTTTGTATGAGCCTTTATTAGAAATGAAAGATGTGTTTTGGCCTTTGATGCTCAGCGTGAATATTGTCCACGTTTTCGCATTTCAAGTAATTCTAACTTCATCGCTCACCACCAGAAACTGGTATCCTGTCATGGCGAAGAACAATGTGCCCATCGTTCTTTACATCATGGTCAAGCTTATCCGAATGGTGCCGATTCTTTCATTCTTTGTTAGTCTCATCATCATCCTGCCTGATTTGAATGTTGGTGGCCCACTATTGAAAATTTCTGCTGCTCATTCATCTGAAAACTGTATAAACTATGGAATCTACGAGATTCTCCTCTTGTCCAACTGGATTGGTCTGCACAAGATGTGTATTGTGGTCAACTGGTTACCTTCAGTAGACATGCAGCTGTATATTGTTCTTTTTCCTCTGTTGGTTGCTTTGATCAAGAGTCAGTCATCAAGGCAAAGTCGAATGATCTTTCTCTTGTCCGTTTGTCTTTGCAGTCTGTTGACCATCGTTTGCTTGTATCACTTTCGACACTTGTGGTATTTGATTGCTCGTTCGCCGGATTACTTTGCTGAAAACCCAAGTAAATTCATGGATGCTACATACTTTACTCCTTTACAGTCGATTCCCTACCTTTTCGGCATTTGGTACGGCATCAAGATGAGTCGAAATGAACTCTGGTCAACTCAACAGATCATCACTAACCTAATAATCGGTTGTCTTTCATTGTTGTTCTTGATTAAACTGCCAACAATCTTTCCTGTGCTAAATGAGCCCGTTCTCATCACCCAGATTTATCGCACTGCAATTCACTTGGCTGGAGTTACATATTCTCTGTTTACCTGTACATTTGTTGGAACTGGAATCAACAATACTTCAGTAAAATGACAACCTTAGGTTATTTCATGACCATCATGAACAAGATACAATTCACATATTACATTATACATCCTATGATAATGGAATATTACAGCAATTTACTCAACCTAACTTTTGCCAGGACCTCTCAAGCAGCCTTGATCCTTACACCGGCCACTTTGATACTTGGATTGGTTTTGTCAGTGCAGATACATCTGATGATCGAAACACCTTTTAAGAAACTCCTCACTCAACTGCTTTTACCCAAGATCGACGAAAAGTCACAAAAACACGCCAAAAGTCATTAAACGAAATATTAAATGTCTAAGTGATTGACGGATTCATCAGAAAGGCTGATCGGCATGATCTGATCGATTACCTGTTTCATTATCCCCTCTGGCGATTCAATGGCAATCAATTGATTCCATGAGTTCTCCATTAGTTATTTCTATCCAAAGTGAACATCAACTGACAACTTTTATAATTTAATCTTGTTCATCTGTCTGAGATGAAGAAAAGTTTTCCTCCAATTTATTCTTTCTTTAAGAACTTTGCAGTTTATTTAAAATTCATATAAAATTGATTCCCAAATTTTGCCTCTGACGTCTCACAAGTCTAACTAGTCAAATGAGCAGATTTAATTTTACAATTTACAAATGACAGACACACCAAATCATGGAAATCAACAGTTGTGTAAGACGAGTTGCAACATTTGACCGATTTGCTAAACAAATGTCTGAATTATGCAACAGTCAGCATTTATCAGTCATCAGTTGTTTAGGAATTTAAAAGTAGAAGGTCGTATGTAATTTATTACGCTTCTTAAATCATTACTCCTTTGATAGAAATTGTCAAGTTTATCGATATTTCTTCCTCTCGGCGTTTGTTTTATTTGTTTTTACATTATCGTTATCCTTGAATCATTAACACGTGTTCCGTATGAATGTTGTATACATTTAAGATGTGGGGGAAACCTTTCCAATTGGCACCTTGTAACAGACATATCAATTGATATCTATCGACTTTTACAATTTTGTTGTCGAGTTCTATCGAAACCGAGGAGAACTTGAGTACCCGAGTTTTCTGAACGGACATTCAACCATCAGATACAAGAAAAGAGCCAGGACATATCCAACAGTCAGAGCAACAGGTACAAGTATGACCCAGTACTGAAGTTAAAGACATCAAAGGAATATTCAACCAGTTGACAAAGTAGATCAAAACAACAGGATGAATAAGGAAGTAACTATACTGCATTTTTCCCAGGACAATGAAGTAGTAACCGGATGATGTGATTCTGTTCAAGAAGGCCAGATCGATCCACCAAAAACAATAGACACCACAAAGCAAAGTGACAGGAAACGGTAAAATGCAACAATGTTTCATGTAAATGACTCAACAGACTCGGATACATTAAATATGGAAAAAGTATCAAGGACAATCCTAAAGCAAACATCACGGTGCAGTTAAAACCTTCACGAATGATAGCGTAAAGAGTTGAATCAAATTCATTGCGGCTCATCTTGATGCCAATCCAAATGCCCAGAACATAAGTCATCAAGTGAAAAGGCAAACTGTAATAAGATGAAAAGAATTTGGATGGATTTTCTATCAAAAAGTCTTTCGAATGCCAAATGAGGTAAAGAGTGTCACGATGATAGTAGTAATGACCAAAGGTGACGATAAATGATGCACCAAGAGCCCAGCGTAGTAGTTTGTCCCTTTGATTCTTAGATCGACATTGACTGAGAAGAACTACAAGTGGATAGGACAGAACGTACAGCTGCATGTCCACCGAAGGCAACCAATTGGCCACCATGCACATTTTGTCCAAATCAAGTCGATTGGCCTGGAAGAAAATGTCCCTCCAGCCATTTTCGAAACAGTTGATGGATGAATGAGCGGCTGAGATCTTCATCAATGGACTTCCGATGTTCAAATCAGGTGAAACTATGAGGAAAGAGATCATGAAGATGACGAGTGGTAATAACCTGACCACTTTAGCCAACAGGTAGAAAATAAAAGGAATTTGCCTCTTGCACATGATGGAATGCCAAGTACTCATTGTTGAAGCTGAAGCTATGCTTATGTGAGCAGAAAAAACTAGAGTTGATTTTGGGTTGAAAAAGAATGGCCATGCAATATCCACAACCTCGAGAAATGGTCGAGTGACATTGTATTGAAAGTGATAAACTGCCAAGATGATTACATGACCAACTGTTCCGGAAAGAGTGACAAAGAATTTATACATCGCCAGTCCTTGGGAAGACTCATCTTCACTCAGTCGAATGAGAGACTTGAAGTTGTTTCGCATGTTGAAACATTTTAAGATGTTCTTTTGTTGAGCATCGAACAAAGTGCAAAGGATGTTGATGACAATGACAGAGATGATGAAAACTTTACACAATAGCTTGACGAACCAGTAGGTGAATGTATCGTTGACCTTTGGTTCTTCTAAACTAAGAACGAAAGGATGAGACACTTCTGTGAGGTATTCTGTCTGGAAAGCATCATTGATGTCACTCGGTGAACACGAAGATGGTAAACATGCGGCAAAGACAAAAGGTAAGAACTGATGTCCAACGAAAAGTCGATGCATGCTGAGAGATCGTGATGACAGGTTCGACTTTATGTACCAGGTTGTTGATTCGTCGACAGTCTTCTTTGGATGAACCATCCTGATGAGATGTGAAGTCGCAGCGAAAGATCGGTTCTTCACTGAATTACACCTTCGATAATCTCCCATGTCACCGTGAACAATTTTGGTAAATGAGTCCAGCATGTCCATCGCATCTTGTTGTTTGTCGATGAGACCGGTTGCAAAGTGTTTCAGATGATCCTTACAATCTTGACTGACATGAAAGTCATCTTGTTGTAACAATCGACTGATTGTTCTGCTGATCGGCACTCGATGAGGAAAGGCAAAGTCATCAACTTTGTCCACTACCCTGTGTCCAAACATCGTCGAATGCACTGACTGAACAGTTTACCAGACAAATGAGTAAAATATTACCGATAATGATTTTAATTTCAGACATTTTCCTTACTTGATTATCTCAGCAATCTTTTTTTTTATAACTAGACTTCTCTCGTTTTGTGTTTCATGGTCAGAAAGGAAGCATCATTAGCGCAAGCTTATATTCTTATTTTTGTCAGATGGGCAGGACTTGTCGCGACATCCAAGGTTGCATTCTATCCAATTGCAACTGCATCACTTTGATGCTTCGGCGTCCATCGAGGTTGTTGGCTTAGTTTCACTTTGGATTAGCCCATCTCCATGATTCCGGTTTTGCAAGCCTTCAAGTCTAGTACTTTCTGCAACTTGTGAGTCATCGAGCAAACAGATCGCTATAATTCAGAGCATCCATCATCAGAGCAAACTGCTGCAGTCACATGGATATGTCAGCGTTGAACAAACACAATTTGCTTAACAACTGCCCGTCTATCTTAACTGAGGACAGGTGTGTCGATTTTGACTGATTATCCAGACTATAAATCAATAGCAATGACCGAGAATGTCTCTGTCTCTCACTCAAGGGTAAAATATGAATAAAGTTTAATAGAATGTCAAATTAACATGTTCAAGAGATCAACATTAAGTTAAGACTTGTTCTTTCTATTTCTCTCTTTCTCTCTTAGTTGTTATATGTAAGTAAGAAATATCAATTGATGATCAATGATGATCAATTTGATAGCAGATAAAATGAAGAAAAATTAGTTTTCAAAAAAGTGCCACCATTTTTTCTGAATACCTTCTTCGACGTGTTCGATAAGAACTTTTCGTCGTGCAGCACAGTATTTTGTTTTGTTGATGACCATCAATTTAATCGCAACGGGATCATTTTCATCGTTCAGGTCATTTTCCAGGTAATGAGACAAACTTTCAGTTGCCTTTTCCAAATCACTTTGATTGCCCTCGAAAATGTGAGTTTGATTGTTGGGTTCGAGAAAAAAGGCAAAGGCGTAAGTGTGCATGAGAGTTTGACGACAGCGAGCTAAAGTTACAAGCGAATCTGCCAAAAATTGAACTTCTGTCCAAGTACAAGAATTATCTTGTTGTAATTGAGCCATCTTATTTTGAACTATTTTTTCAAGATTGTTTTCCAATCTTAAAGAGTTTTTGTGATTTTGGTAACGTTCACTGAAGTGAATAACTCGGGTCAATTCTCGACGAAGATCGGTGTCAACTGTTTCACCAGAATTGCCTTCGTATCGATTGCAGGTGTGATTGTTCCAATCTTTCAAACAAAGCCAACAAAACTGACCGCGACATTTGGAACAACTCATATGATTGCATCCACCATTTTTTTCAATGTTTGCTTTAACAATGAGGACAAGCTTTTGTGTTTTGCAGCAAGTATCGAGCTGATTTAGAATCATCAGAGGCGTATTTGGTGATCCAAATTTTCAAGTGATTGCATGATACTGGTTGATGTGAATCTTCGGCACAATGATAACAGAACGCTTTACCACAACTACATTCCAATGGTAAACAATTTGCTGATGATGGAATGATTTCTTTCAATCTTATCACATTGGTACAAATAGGATTGGGACACCATCTTAGGCGTTTGTTGAATGTAACAAACTCATGTGATATCAATTTCAAGTATTTAGAACGACAACTTTGATCGGGTATCAAAGACAAGGCTGAACGATCATCGACGATGATATCACAATCAGGATCCGGACAAGTAATGGATTGAGCTGCTCCTTGACCATTAATTTGTTCAGTTAAATAACGAGCCCAACAATCTTTGCAATAATAGTGACCACAATCAAGTGCTTTCATTTGGTTTGAATGACATTCAGAAAAGCAGATGGAACAGGTGAGATCTGCTGAAATAGAATCAATCTTGGTCAGATTGTTTGCAATAGAAGGTTTGTAAACGATATGCGCATCTTTGAATATTTTCATATGATTAGATTCATCATCACATTGGTAATATCGTTCTAAAAGTGCTTCTTTGTCCCATTTGAAATGACTGAGAAGTAGTCTTGTAACTGGGAGTGGCAATTGAAGGACGGTGTTTACTTGTTCTTGGATTTCAGTCATCAGATCGATCAATTGTGCATCATTTATCACGGCGTAGTCAATTTCCTCATCATCGGCATATGAACGAATATCATCATCTAAAGCTGATGCAGTATCTTTTAGCTGTTTCTTAGGTGATTGACCTTTTGATTCAACAGTTGGTTTGGCACCTCCAATGTGATCTCCAGTCTGTTGTGGCGTCTCATGGTTTAATTCTCGAGGTAGGACAACTTCTTCACCATCTGGAAAGACAAATATTTCATATTCCAAATTAGCTTCATCTATTTGGTCAACCATGAGTGATGTGATCGATGGCAAGTTGAATTAATAACTATATAGACAGGGCAGTGGCGTCCTTTCGGTTGAAAAACGGTAGTGACTCACCGATCAAATAGGGGAGGTTCATTTATCAATTATTGTTCTGGGTAATTATAATCGCTTGCTCAATGACCACATACACCTGTTTAACTTTTCATCTCTGGTCAACCATCAGTCATGACCTTAATTTCTTCTTACAGTACTCAATTAAAGGTCAAGTTGAATATGAGTTATCTGAAAACAAAGGAAAAGAGGAAAGAAAAACAATCAAACACACAGATAGACTAACACACAGGTATATCAGTGATTGTTTTTGGAAGAAACTTTTATTTGAAACTGTGTAATTAAGGTAATTAAGGTAATTAAGGTTTATTTATCTTCAGTGGTATCGGTTTCTCTTATAATTTTACTCGTAAATCTCAAACCTGGTGATGGAGTTTCTTTTTGCTTACCAATCGTATTAACTTTGAGTAAAAGGGTATTTTCAACCGAAATTACTTTGTCTTTAATACTGATGAAAGGAATTCTACTATGAACTTGACAATGATCCTGATTGATTCGATCATTACAGTATGAATCACCTCGCGGATCAGAGAGTGTAATGATCGAAGGTGCAAATGATGAATTTTGTTGATATTCTTTAACTTGACGAAAAAGTGATGATTTGATCTCTGAATCATCAGCTTTAGCCAACTCAATCAACTTGTAAGATGTATCAGTCACACTAAGTGATTCATCAGGATCGGTAAGTATTTTAGAATCAACAACCAGTGACAAGCAATTTTGAGCGAGTTCATTTGATTCCCACAATTCATCAACCATAATTCGAACATTGGATAGTTGTTTAGTCTTGTTACCAGGTGATTCATCCAAACTAGTTCTAGAACTACTTCCATGGCTGACTTTTCTTCTTTTACGCTTACTTCTAGTACTGTGAGGTGATGATGAACTGTTTCCATCCGTTGAATCGTCACAAATGATGGTCAAATTGCTACTCTCAGAATCTTCATCTTCATCACCTGGCAGATGATCAATAGTTTTAACAAATTGTTGCAAACAACCTTCTTCCAAGGACTCATTCAACGGTTCGTGAGCAATGAACTTGGTTATTTCAAGTATACGACCAGGTTTGACATCGATGTTAGAATATTCACCATAGAATAGAACAGGAATCAACTGTCTGGATGGATCGGAGTCACTAGAATGTTGATTGAGAGAGAAAACATTCACTTCTTGAGTCAGTGCTATCGAACATTGCACTGACTTGGCAATGAATTGTCCATCGCTGCTTGTGGTAGCATCTTCTTCTTTGACACGAATCGAATTGTCTCTTTCATCATTATTTTCATGGTCATCTGTGTCTAAGTCTGTGCAGGCTGGATTAACTTTTAACACTCTATCAACTGAAATCGGCTTGAGAATTTTGACAATTTTAAGTGTGATAAAGTGTTTATCATAATAAATAAATGGTGATTTGGTGCGATCAATGAAAAATGATGATGAATCTGATTGTGATGATTTAAAATGACCGATGATTTGATTGACAGTGATTTTACGAAGAAATATGCACAGGTCAATGTTATGCTTGATTGAATCATTCGGTTTCAACAAAACTGATGTTCTTTGTTGCCGACGTTTGACTTTGGTGAAACCTGCTAATAGAGAGACGGAGTTTGATGAATCACTTGTTTGATGGACAGGATTATGTTTACCTTGATCGTTGATTTTGACAGACGAAGTACTACTTGAGGATACATTGGGTGCAGATGAAGATGTTGGTGGCACAGATGCTGAATCGACAGGAACGAAGTCTTCGTCTTCTTCGCATGGAATTCCTTCATTTTTAGCGATCAATCTAAATAACTTACGCTTGACCACTTCAAATGATTGTGGACTAAATCGACGTGATTCTAGAAGAGATGGATTTTTTGTAAATATCGAGTACTTGGGACTCTGAGTTGTTGAAGATGCAGAAAGTGAAGGTGATTTTACATCACATTTAGGTGTCGATCTCCGAGGTCGTAAACTGAATGCTGGAGAATCTTTGGTTGATTCTTTGGGGGTTGATTTTTTCTTGCCATTACTGTTGTTGTTGCTTGATTTGGCACCAGAATCTTCGTTGGAAGAATTACTCTGTTCAATTGGTGATTTACAGGGTGTTTGATACACTCCACCCGGTCCTTCATCCGATTTGGGTGATGGAACAGTACTTTTTGATTCACTCATTTATGTCGACTGCAGTGTAATTGTACCAGTTTTATCTGATTGACTTTACTCGTCGAGAGAAGTTTAGTAATAAATTTTCATATTAACCACGATTACATAAGTAACTGATACTTTGCCACGTCTTCTTTTGTGTTGTAGGAACTTTTTGCCTTTCTAACTACCAAATGAGCACACTAATCAGTCAAATACAGTACAACAGAACAGAATCGACGTAGTATAACGATTTCACCTGAAATGGTAAATGATGATACAGTTGTTAGAAATCCGAGTTAAACTGCAAAACTACAGATATATTTCAACTTTCAATTGATTTTGAAAGAAAAAACCATTATGCCGAGAATCAAGGAAACAGTTTAAATGTGACAGTCATTCAAAAAAAAGGACAAAAAAAGAAATAAACAAATAATGGACAAAAGTGAAGTAAGACAAATGAGCGAATGCATATTCAATAGGATAAAAGATGGAGACAAAACAAGAACTTGTCACCAGTTGACTCAACAAAATGAACTTGAAAACATCCACAATGGTATAAAGATGATCTTACTCTTTCCTTGCAACAAGTACAAATTGGTAGTGTGGAAGACTAAGACTGAGGTTTGACAGTCGATGGTCAGATTATGAAAAAGACACCAAAAGAAGCCATTGGTAATATTCAGTTCGTCAGCGCCGCAGAGTCATAATTGTTCCAAAAAGGGACCGGTTGTTCAGTTTTGTCGACGTACATCACTACAAATGAGTTCAAATGTTGACTCGAAAAGCCGGACAAAACTGGTTGCAACACCAAAGTTAAGGGCAATTTAAACAAACCTGTACTAAATGTTTCAACGCAAGCTTAGTGAATCAGTCAACTGTTAAATTGCCCTGCAGACAATAAGCAACCTAGAGACATTTAGTTTGACCGGAACTTTTTTTCATCTATGCTTTGAGTGAAAAAAATTTGTACAATTTTAACCCAAAGATAATCCATGCAATTGCCCATTGAACAATTTTACTGCTGAATAGTTTAATTACCCGTTGTGGAATATGGAGTGAAGAAGGTGTGTCAGAGGTAAATTAATGTGTCAATTAATGCTGCGTCAGTGTTTAGTCATCCCTGGCAACGGGCAAAGTAAAAGTAAATCCACTTGCAACTACACTACAGGAGGCCTATGAAAGATGATTGAGTCGATATCTCGATCATCCGACTTGTGAGTGTCCAATGTTAACGGTTACCAAGAAGAGCAACAAAGAACTCAGTCACCAGTGACAACAATAACAATATCCTGGCTGAGGACAAGAAGAGGGAGGAGGAAGATACATCAGACGAAGAAGAGTGAGAGGAACTGAAAGAGAGAACGAAAAAGCAAACGAAGCCACCTTGCGAGTGACAGGATGAACTAAATATCTTTCAACACAACAAAAACAACAGCTTTGACAGCTTGATATATTTGGTCGTTGACTTTGACTCACTTTGAAACTCAATCTTTAATTTAATTTCAAATTTTACACAATCTATCAACTATGGGGGTAATTTGCAATCAACCACGAAGAAACAGCTCAACTAGCGATGATTTGATTATCATCAACAATCTTCTCGACGAGTGAGTCACTTAGGCCGAGGGATGACGGGCCAATGTTTACATTTGCTAATTTAACCTTGATTGTTTTATTCGGACCAAACAGAGTTGCCAATCAACTGGACCAGCAAACTTTGGACGATGTTGGCGTTCAAGATGGTCAGTTGGATTCAAACGATGATCTGGTCATCATAGTGCCACCATCGACTGGTCTCCAAGGGAATCACCATCGCAACAGGATGAATAGGATGCGATCAGACGGTCGTATGGCTGAGATGATCGCTGAAGTAGAAGCCAAAAGGGCCGAAAGGCGAAACAAGAAGAGCCAAAACAAGTCGAAGGCACCAAAAGCAGAGCCAACCTATCGTGGATTAGGCTGTCGGGGACGAAGTGATCGAAAACATCGTCGATTTGAAAATGGTATATAATCTGCGGGATGCAGAGGATATCAAGATATATCCAACAAATACAGAGAGTAGTAGTAGTAGTAGTAGTAGTTGTAGTAGTAGTAATAGTAGTAGTAGCAGTAGTCAACATTTGAAACAGAGAAGAGGAAAGGCAGTGTAGTAGTTGTGAATTAGATTGAGAATTAGAGTTATCTTCTCTAATTCGACAACCCTTTTCGTTTTCGTAGGGAATATGGTGGCCCAGTCTTTGGCTCTGATGGGAATTGAACTTGATGTTTCTTCCATATCGGACACCATTTCGATTGATGACTTTGTTCCTCGTACAATGTCTGCATTCGCTCGACTGCTCGTGGAAAAAGAACACATGAAGGCATGGAACGATTTCATTCAATGCAGTGAAGAGGAACAAGAGGACTTCCTGCGAATAATTGACAGCAAGAGAGAAAATGAATGGGTCAATGGTGGAAGCAAATCAACTCGTGGTCAGAACAAAGATCAAGTTAAAAATGTTACTGACCAAAAACAGGACAAAAGTCATCAGCCTCAGGTGAAAGATCGATCAGAACATCCTGCTTTTTGTCCTGATAGTTCGTTTGCTCGAATTGATAATCATTTGAAAAAATTCCTCCGGCAAAAGAGAATTCCCATGGTAAGTTAATATTTTTTTCTTTCAACCCTTTTTTGACTTAATGTCATGTAAAATGTTGAGTCTTCACTGTTCACTGTTCACAAGTACACACACACACAGTACAAAGTACAAAGAACACTGTTCAACTTACAGACTGTACACTGTACAATGTTCATTCACCAGAGAATCCTGTTATTCGGGTTAAATCTTTTCATCTTTTCATCCCTTTCATCTCTCTATTGGCTCTTTCAAAGCTACTTTTGCCCAAATTGTTAACACAAGCGACATTTTCTGATGAAATTTCACTTTTCATTCTGTTCACTCTGTTCATTCTGTTCATTCTCTTTCATTCTCTTTCATTCTCTTTATTTCTCTTTTCTCTTTTTCTTTTCCCTCCGACACTTGAAGGCTTTGCTGGAAACAATAGAAGGAGAAATACTGGACCACTTTGAACATCAACCAGTCGATTCAATCTACTTGTCCCGCCTGGGCAGTGGCTTCAAAAGGTTGCTTCTACATGCTACTGCTCAATACCTCAACCTCGTTTGTAAAAGTAAGCCGTCAATGTTTCTCTGACGCCGTCAGTTGTCTTGCTTCTTCTGGCTCTTGGTTATTTGTTTGTTCAAATTGAATTTACCTCTCATTCTTTTCTCTCTGTTCTTTCTTCTGCACCCGACATCATCTCTTTCTCTTTAACTCTCTTGCTCTGCAGGTTTCGATGAAGGAGGAAGTCGACTTTCGTGTGTTTTCAACAAAATGAAATTTTTCATCACTCCGACCGTCCGATTGTCCGAGTATCTGGAGTCACCCAGACCACCCAAGCATCCTAGAACTCGATTTGAACGACGTAATGGTCAAATACCTGACAATTTTGCCGTCGATCAATTTTTGGGTTGACAGAGACTTCTTATTCGTCTCTTCTGCGTAGGATCACTTGATCATCTTGTTCTTTTAACAGGGAATCTTTTTCGATGTTGTCTTGTCTTCTTCGGTCATCTACGGCCTTTACTCAACCGACCCAAGTTTGTGGACTCAGTCCAACTTTTCGGACGTATAAGCACTCTTCGTACATGTTTAATAATACAAATTTAGGTTAGCCGAATCACTTGTGACAAGTGACATTTTCCACTTAGGAATATTAACTCACATTTAACTCACATTTAACTCACATTTAACTCACAGTCAACAGCAACTTAACCTACTAAAAGGACGAAGAAGTATAAAAAAGAACTTCTGACAAACAATTTCGACGAGTTCATTGGACAGATTAATTGACAATGATTCATTTTGTCAGTGAGTCAGTTAATCAGTTAGTCAGTCAGTCAGCCTGATACAATTGATATTGAGAAGAATGCTTTCCTCGCTCTACTGAGTACTCTGTTCAATAAAACAATTTGACCAAGCAATGATGTTTCCCTGAAAAGTTGTGTGTTAATTTGACCTAATTTATTCTTGTTTATTCGGTTGTGCATTGCATTTCCTGCTTTTGCCTGATCCTGAGAGAAGATTCGGAGAGATTTGGTTCAACCGCCCAGTTCTGGTCTTGAGTGACTGTTGATCAGTAGAAACACATTCACACAGTTACACAGTTACACACGGACATTGTCACCATCAAACACACCCAGTGTATCCATGTGAATTAGCGAATTAACCAAGAACCGATTTGATTGAATCAACTGAAACTACCAAAGCTACTAAAACTACTAAAGCTACCGAATTCACCGAATCACTTGTGGCCCGTGAAAACATGTTCATGGAGTCTCTAGTGCAACTTTTGCCTCTTATTTTAATTGCCTTTCAATATTCAAGTGCACATTTGGTCGTACATCCTGGTGAGTCTGACGTCCAAAGACGAAGAGACAAATTTAATTTGCTTTTAAAATGTATACAGTACACATAACAGAACAGAACAGAACAGTACTCAGTGTACTTTTTTTCATCTCTCTCTCTCTCTCTATCTCGAATCATAAATTATTCTAATTGCTTTTTTCCTCAACACTCACACCAACGAACAAGTAAATTTGATGTAATTTAAATAATCACACGAGTAATATTTGATGAAAGATCTTTCATTGCATTCCACTGTCTGACCGAAGTTGAATTGTGAATTCTTTCAGAAATAACTTGGACTCTCAGTAAGCTCATTTCAAACTCAACTGACTTTGGATTCGCCATCAGTAACAACAACAACAACAACAACAACAACAACAACAACAACAACAACAACAACAACAACAACAACAACAGCAACAACGACGACAACAGTAAGCAACATCAGCATCAACATCAACAGCATGATGCTCATCATTTATTGAACATTCAGACTGCACAACATGACTTCACATTGAATTTGATAAAGTATTCGCAATTGAAATCGCTGCAAGTGAACGTAGTTTACAAATTGCCAACAGATGAAATTCGAAAGGAATCTATTGAAATACCAGTGAATGATACGACAAATTCAATAATTCTCACAATGGCTCACTCTCAATGGACCGAATCAGGTCAATTGTCAACAGTGATAACTGTTTATAGCAACTGTGCGGTAAGAGGTTGGTTCCAAGTGCCCTCCAACCTTTCAGCTCTGATGTCGAGTGCATCAGTGTCAATGGTGAGTGATCCATTGTTATTTCTTCATCCTTTTTTTTTCATCCATCTATCCACCATCCGCATCTTTCCACATCCATCCACATCTCAGGATCTCTCTTTTCTCTGTTAAATATTTTTTCAATTGGACAATTGAACTTTTCATCTTGCTCTTTGCAAACTCTCCGGGTGTCCTTTATTGCATCAATTTATTCCTTTTGCGATACATTTTTCCGGATGATGAAAAAAATGTTGTCTCTTCTTTTCTTTGGCAGGATGAATCAATTTCTGAAAGTTTGAATGTCTTTGCCCTTGGAAAATTACATCACGTACTGGAGATAAACTCATGTCCACCTGCACAAACACAACCAGTTCTATTGATTCGTGGTCGACCAGTTTCTTGTGAAACTTCTGAAAAATTACAATCTTCATCTTCTTCCTCATCATCGAACGAATTAACTCCTAACTCATGTGATCTGGAACAGTTTGAATCTCTTTCCAGATTATTCGTTGAAATGCAACATTCGATTCGTGAAGTGATGCGATTGATTGAGCTTAACGTAAGTTAAATCTTTCTCCTGTGACTTTGCAACCTTTTCTTTCTTCTTCTCTTTCCGACCAACAGAGTGAAGAGAGTGAAAGAGTGAAAGAGTGAAAAGAGTGGAAAGAGTAAAAAGAGTAAAAAGTACATTTTCATTTGATTCTAAAATAACATTTCATTTTGCATCCTGCATTTTGCATAAAACCGAATCTTCTGACTAGTGTACACTCGTTTTTTCATTACTGGAAAGGTTTGCCTTTGCCTTTTCTCTTGCAAACCTTCGAACCTTGTGATCATTGAGTCTCTCGCAAACTCACAAACTCTCCATCCGCATCTTCATTTCTTTTTCTCTCTTCTTTTTCTCTGCTCCTTCACCTTTTTATTTGCTCTACTGTTTAATAATTCATACTTTTTGCCCTCTCTCATCCTCTATAATGCACTGCACGGTTCTGTCCTTTCAATCCTTCTCCATCTTTTCCTCTTCTTTTCCTCTTCTTTTACCATCCTTCTCCATGACTTAATGATAGACACGTGAAACTCGTTTACTTAAAGCTCAATTGGATTCATGCGACATTTGTCAAGGTAAGTTTGTCACTGGTCAAAATATTATAACATCGATGATGAAGATGTTTTATTCACTTAACATATTTATACATCTATGCTTCTGTGTGTAACTTAACAATTTCATTTGTCTTGGACATTCTTTTTTTTACCCAGTCATGTTAAATAAATAAACCTGCTTATGAACTTATGGAAGTATAAAAGTATGAAAGTATGAAAGTATGAAAGTATGAACAGAACGCACTCTTCAGATTAATACGCTTTTAACAAGGAATCTTTTTTTCTTTTTTTCTTTTTGTTCTTGTTGTTTATTCTTTCATTCTTTGGCTCTTCTTTGTTCTTCTTTGTTCTTCTTGCACATCAGGACTCAATCACACTTGCACGAGTAAACCGTGCTTTCAAGGTGTTACATGCACCGATCTGCCCAACGGTGCATTCAAATGTGGTTCTTGTCCTAAGGGTTACACTGGTGATGGTCGAACATGTCACAAATGGACAACGTGTTTAGATTCACCTTGTTTTCAAGGCGTCAAGTGTCATGAAGATGAAAACACTGGATTCAGATGTGGTCAATGTCCTCATCGATTTACCGGAAATGGTATTCATTGTAAATTGTCTGTTGATTGTATTCGAGATCGACCATGTTTTCCTGATGTCACGTGTACTGAAAGCACATCAAATTCACGTGGATTTACATGTGGTCCATGTCCACGAGGAATGACTGGTGATGGAATAACCTGTAATGACATAAATGAATGTACACTGGCCTATCCTTGTCATTCACCTGAAGGATGTATTAATTTATCTCCTGGATTTAAATGTTCACCTTGTCCAATTGGTTACACTGGACGATCTGTTCAAGGTTTCGGATTAGATCAAGCTCGATCGATGAAACAATTGTGTCGTGACATAAATGAATGCGATGAAAATGCTAATGGTGCTTGTGTACCTAATTCACAGTGCATCAATACCATTGGATCGTATATTTGTGGCGAATGTATTGAAGGATTTATTGGAAATCAATCAATAGGCTGTAGTCCAGATGGATCGGCATGTCCAGACGGCACTATTTGTGACAAAAATGCCGAGTGCTTCATCCGACGAGGATTCACCAAATACCAATGTCGAGTGAGTATTGAAAGTGTTCTACCAAGCACTCAGGTATCCGTAACTGCTCAGTTCACTCTGTGAGTCAATAATTATAGAGCAGGGATAGACAAGTACAGAGAGAAATAGCGGAAAAGATAAAAAGAAAAAAATCAAAGAGAAATGGACAGATGAACATAGAAGAATGGATAGAACTTTACTTGGACAGTTATTCGAGTGTACGGGAAAATGAGAATAAAATCCTACCTAAAGTCTTGATCCCAATTGAAGGTTAATTTTTTTATTTCTACACACATGTCAGGTGAATTAATAATAGATATTTTTTTCTTCTTCCTTTTGGTGTCTCTTGGACAAAACTTTCGTTCAATCAACTCAAGTGCAAAGTTGGTTGGGCTGGTGACGGTCGAATGTGCGCTGTGGACAGTGATTTAGATGGATGGCCAGATCATTCACTTCCATGTTCACATGCTCGATGCAACAAAGACAATTGTCCACGTACACCCAATTCAGGACAAGAAGATGCGGACAAGGATGGAATAGGAGATGTATGCGATGAGGATGCTGATGGTGATGGTGTTTTCAACAGTCCGGTAAGTAATTGTCGTCTCAATGACATCTTTGCATCTTTCTGCATTTGTGTATTTGTGCATTTGTGCATTTGTGCATCTTTGACTTTACCCTGACCTGCGGACAGTGCAAATAAGTGCAAATCAATTTATTTACTTCCGTCAGATCGAATGGCTAACATTCACTATGGCAAACATTGTCGTTATTTCTTTTGTCGTCGTCAGTCATTGATTTGTCTTCTTTTCCTTTTCTTTTTTCTTTTTCCCTCTTTATCCTTTCTTATCCTTTCTTATCCTTGTCATACAAATGACTTGCGGATGCACCTCAGGACAATTGTCCTCTCATCGTTAACCCTGGTCAAGAGGATTCAGATGTCGATGGACCTGATTCTTTCGGTGATGCATGTGACAATTGTCCTTTCATACCCAATCTCAATCAGTTAGATTCAGATGGTGACGGTATTGGTGATGCATGTGACCCAGATGCCGATAACGATGGTTATCCTAACCAACAAGACAACTGTCCATTTATAGCAAATGCCGATCAACTAGATTCTGATGGTGATGGAATCGGTGATAAGTGTGACAATTGTCCTAAGATTTCTAATATGGATCAAAAAGACACCGATAAAGATCTGGTCGGTGATGCATGTGACACTGGTATCGATAGTGATTTCGATGGAATTCAAGATACGCTGGACAATTGTATTGACACTCCCAACAGCGATCAATTGGATTCCGATGAAGACGGTCAAGGTGATGTGTGTGACTTTGACAAAGACAACGATCGTATAAGTGACAACCTGGATAACTGTCCACTTGTATTCAATCCTGATCAACGAGATACCAATAAAACTGGTGTTGGTGATGCTTGTCGTGGTGACTTTGATGGTGATGGTGTTCCTGATTCTATGGATGTTTGTCCGGACAATAGAAAAATTTACGCTACTGATTTCCGATCTTATCAAACAGTTGCACTAGATCCAGAAGGAGAGTCACAAATTGATCCTCATTGGGTAATATTCAATCAAGGTGCTGAAATAGTGCAAACTATGAATTCAGATCCTGGCCTTGCAGTTGGTTTTCATGCATTCGGTGGAGTTGATTTCGAAGGAACATTTTTCGTTGACACTGAAATCGATGATGATTATGTTGGTTTTGTCTTCAGTTATCAAGATAATGCTCACTTTTACACCGTCATGTGGAAAAAAGCATCACAGACGTACTGGCAATCAACACCGTTCAGAGCAGTTGCTGAACCAGGCATTCAACTGAAACTGGTGACTTCATCAACTGGTCCTGGTGAAGTGATGCGGAATGCACTTTGGCACACCAATGATACACCTTCTCAAGTGAAGTTGTTGTGGAAAGATCCACGAAATGTTGGATGGAAAGAAAGAGTTGCCTATCGATGGTTGCTACTACATCGACCAGCCATCGGATTAATTCGATTAAGAATATTCCAAGGTGAAAACTTAGTCGCTGATTCGGGTAACATATTCGACGGTACTTTGATGGGTGGTCGAGTTGGTGTGTTTTGCTTTTCTCAAGAAGCAATTATTTGGTCTGATCTTGTTTATCGATGCAACCAAGCTGTTCCGTCGGCAATTTATCACGAACTTCCCATTGATTTACGTAACAAAGTGCAATTAGACACAACACGTCCATCTGAAATTGTACAAGTTGGTGGTCGATTGGGTGACACATTTGGAACATCTGGTAACATTAGAACACCTCCTGCACACAACTCAGGCTGATTGACCTGAACACATGGAATAAATCGAATACATCAAACACATCGAATACACCGAATACATCGAATACATCAAATACATCAAATACACTATGATGAATATTCACATGACACTTGTAATCGTAAATGGTATTTTCTACCTTTATGACAACATGCAAATGCCATTACTGCCCAAGGTGTCCAATACTAATGCAATGGTGATGCAATTACCACTGTTGAACAATTCACCCTGAACAGTTAAACAATAAAGTGCCCAAAGTGCAAATTGCCAATAAATAAAGTGCAATTAACAGTCAGCTTTCGATTTAATTTTTAAATACTCAACTCAACAGTCAGACAGATTGTATACATTTTGTTTTGTTTTTTTCCTCATGTGAAAATTTGTCTGCGAATCACTCATCGTGATATTCGCAAGTTCAAATTGAATTGATGCTTTGATTTGTGGTTTTCATCATCATAATCATCATCATCATTCTGATTGATGGTGATTTTTTTGAGAGAGATTTCCAATTTGTTGTGTCATTAAACTCGTCATAATAAGTAGTTAAATCGTAATGGGTTTCGTTTTTTAAATGTACGCCCATTCAGAACATTCTGTAAATTGGTATACATTGAACATCGAATTTGCAAAATTGTTTGCTTTGAAGTGTATTTGTTGTGTTTTGTTTTTTGAGGTGTTTTGCGAAGAAGATTTTTTTTTCATTTGTTGTATCATTTTTTCTTAAACTGGATCAGTGAATGGTGATGTGGTTTGTGTGAATTTTGTTTTGTTTGTTGTTGTGGTAAGTTAAGCAAGTTGTTATCATTTATCATCACTTGCCAATCAGATCAAAGATGAAGATTGATGAAAAGGGATGAAAGGTGATGTGACGAGAATTGGGATGAACATTTAAATGATTGCAAATGATTCAAAATGATTTAAAATGATTTTATCTTTGCGGATGTTTTTTTTAAAATTATTTCATGATGTTCAAGTGAACTTTTCCCTCATCTTGTGTGTCTTGTGATGCGTTTTTATGTCGTTTGAATGTTGATATTTAAAAAAAAGTAAATAATTTGTAATTTCATCAAGGTGTATAATTGGTATTTAAACATTTTCCTTACAAATGAGTCAATTATGTCAAAATGTTCACACGGTTCAACGAATTTCAATGACATTAAAAGTGAGTGAAAAGGATAAAGATTGACAAAGATAGAGAAAAAGGATAAAGATTCAATTTGATAATACAATTGACTTTGCTGTGTAGATTGTGTAGATCGTGTAGAGGACATCAGAACCGACAAATTGACAAATTGACGAATTGAGATGAGTTGATCTTCCTTCATCTTCCTTCATCTTCTTTCATCATCATGTTTAAAGTGTAAATTGATGGTTGATGCATGCAATGTTAATTGTATTTGCTCGGCTTGCGTGACAATTAGACGATTAGACGATTACAAAGTGCAGTTGACCTGACAGATTGTGTGTGTGTGTTCGAGTCGAATGTTCTGACGTCAGTTCAGGTCTTTGTTTTTCAATTTGCCGTGTGTACAGTCAATTCAATAATCCAATAATCCAATAATCCAATATAACAATTAGTTAATTTACTTTTTTTCTGATTATAACAGTATTTTTTTTACCTTTTTGTTGGAAATTTGTTTAAATTATCATTGTTGAACAAACATTCATTGATAAGATGAAAATCATTATACTATTTGAGTAGTAATTTTCTTGTAGTTGTTGCTGTTGTTGAAGTTTCTCTCTTAAAGTAAATACAAGGACAAACTTTTTAAGTTGCTTGTATTATCATTTGTTGTAATTTGTTTACGCAGTTGATGACAAAGTGAATACAATATCACTTGGACCTAATTGACTTGGTTGTTTGTTTGTTTGCATCAAGATTTGACAGATTGAAAATTTGAGTAAAATTATTGAAGGTAAAAAATTAAGCGTATGACTGACAGATGAGTCAAATGATTTTCAATGATTCAAATGACTCCAATGAGGCTGAGATATTAACATCATCAACATCAACATTATCATCATCATCATCATCAATTAATTTAGGTCTGTGTAAGAGGGAAGGCCGAAGATGGCATTGGGATCACAAGTGTCAAGTGTTTGTTGTTTGTTGTGTTGTCTATTGTTGCTGTGTAGTTAAACCATTTTAATGTTTCAATGTCTCAGTGTTTCAGTGTATCATCAGTGTAAAGAAGAAGAAGAAAAACAAAACATTCTGTAACATTATCAGTGAACAAACACACAAATCAAATGTTCTAGTGTTTAAATAAACTCAATTAGTTCAATTAACAACTAGAACATCTGACCAATGGATGAAAAGACAAAGGAGAGAGAGAGAAGAAAGAACCAAGAACCAAGAACCAAGAACCAAGAATCAAGAACAAAGAACAAAGATAATCACAAATGCTAATGAAGGTCGGTAATTGAACGATTAGATGTGACAATCAGTGCATAAGTGCATGATAGGTCAACACAATTGACGGAAGAATCTGATGATGAAGATGGAGATGTTGATGATGATGAAAATGATGAAGATGATGCTGATGATGCTGATAGTGATAGTGGTAATGATGATGTACAGGGTAAACTGTCACAGTTTGTCTTGAGGGTCAGTAGATATATTACGTGGTCACTCACAATTCACACTTAATGACTTAATGACTTGATCACTTAATCACTTAATCATTGACGTCGGAGAAGGAGGAAAAGAAGTAGAAGAAGGCCAAAAAGAATAAGTAGTCTGATAAAAGTATCAAATGGTTAATCGAATGAATTAAAAGGTCAACGTGAAACATCGTGCAAATGCCGCTGATCTGTTGTGAGATGTCATCGATGCCATTTCGATGAACACACATGAGTTCATGTCATCAACATCATCAGCATCATCAGCATCATCAACATCAACTACAACAACACCGACATTGTAAAAGCCAATTGATTAGTCTATTTTCTGTCAGGACGATGTCACATGATGAAACTTAATTTAAACTTGTTGAACTTTCTTCTTGCCTTTTCCACCAAACATGTGCTCATTAATTAATTTGTTTATCCTTAGTTAAATTATTTTGACCATTTGACATGTTTACAGTGTGATAATTACTTTTATGTTTAATCATTAATATTTGCAATGTGCAATTGAATCAGTCATTGACGTGTCAACATGAATTTGCTTTTTGTTGATGTCGATGTAGTTGATGTTGTTTTTGCTGTAGTTGTTGTAGCTGCTGTTGAACATTGAATGAGTAATTTGGTATTTAACGTTGAAACATTTGGTAGATCAGGTTAAAGAGACGTCAAGTAGTTGTTGGTTGTTGTTGTGTGTGTGTGTGTCATTTAAAAGGGCATCTGTGACTTGAGTGCAGCTCCGGAAGTGGACCTGTGATAATGTACATTCTGCCATTTACCATCTTTCCGATGCCAAACTCGAGTTTCTTCAGACTGTTGAGTATGAGGTAAACCAGATTTGTCCATGTATTGGGTCAACCTGATGTACGCGATACACGCTGAGTCCTCGCCCAAAATGTGCACCGATGGATTTAATATCGTCGTGTTGATAGCTTTGGAGTTCTTTGCCAGAACTGTATGAACAAGCATATAACCACACAACCATAGCAGTTGATGAAAGAAGTGTATACATTTGATTGACAGAACGGAAGAGAATAAAAGAGAATTAAAAGAGTATGAAATAATATGGAAGAGAATGAAAGTTTAATCATGAATTTGTCACTCAACCACAAGCATCACGAGAAGGACAAACACATGAAAAGCATCATGATGATGACAAGCACAAGCACAAGCACAAGCATACAGTAGACAATCTACTCAATCTACTCAATTCACACAATCTACACACAAAAGACAAAACACAAGAAACTCAACACACAACACACAACACAACACACTCACCATTATCAAAGTAAAATTTGTGAAAATCCATGCCATCAAGTAAATTACCCAGTGATTCAGGTTCAAATGAAGTTAAATTTGCATCACAAAGTGATGAGTATGCTTCAAAGTCTCCATTGTTTATAGCATCAAGTAGCTGTTCGGTAATTCGAATTACCTCTTGCTTGCGACCTGAGCATGTATCAGCTTGAATAATTGTTTTGGACCGTCCAATGGTGACTTCTTTGGAAGTAGATTCATCATCTTCAAGTGTCGTGTTACTCGAATCGGTAGACTCTTTAACGTGTGATCCGTCCTCTTTTTTGGCTATTATCGATCGACCTAATTTGTGTCAACGGTTATGTTCAATTGTTATGTCGGTTGTTGTTGTTGTTCGTTGTTGCCATTGAGTAGTTGTTACCAGTTACCAGTTGTCATTTGCATGAGTCCATTGCAATAGCAAATCGCAGCAAAGATGAAGCAAAATGAAATAGAAATGAAAGAGCAGAGAAAAGAAAGACATTTACATTGTTACACTTGCCTAGATGAAATGTGCAAAAGTGCAAAACTGAAAAATGACGATTCTTCGACATTTGGGAGTAAAAATGATGGCGACTGTGTTGTATGTTCTGTTGTCAGTAGACAGACATACAACACACACAGAGAAACATTTATATATACACATATCTACACATATAAATACTGATATACTGTTTCATTGTCCATTTGTCATTGTCATTTGTCATTTAAAAACGAACTAATGACTTGTGTTCAGTCATTCGAACTGGAAGGAAATTGATGGCTCAGTCCTTAGGACAAAGTACTATCAGTGCACCAGTGCACACCAGGACCAACTTAGTAAAAATCGACAATCGACAATCGAAGTAAAGTCATTTGCCTTTTTTCTTTTTTTCCTTTTTTTCTTTTTTCCCTTATGCAAATGAACTTAAATGCATCGGCCAAGTTGTCTAATAAGTTCTTACAACTAATCTTACAACACAACCTTGTTCTCTATGTTAACAAAGTTTTCTTATCATCAATTTCAATGGCCAATTGAAAGGATAACCAATTTAATTGGACTGCTACGAGGTTCATTTAAACTTTTGCTTGGCGTTTATGCTGAAGCTGATTGTGAAGAAACACTCGAATGGTGAAATACATGAGACATCGGTTGATAACTTTTCTTCCTGCACGAGCGCAGATTAAAGTCGGCCAGGTGAAGCATACAAAGGCCTTCAATTACACAAAAGAAAATAAAAGACATACACAAGCACACAAAGAGAAAGAGATACAGAGAGGCACACACATAAAGGCATAAAGTAAGGAAAAAGAAAAAAAGAAAAAAGAAAAAAGAAAAAAAAGAAGAAGAGTCAAGAAAATAGAACAATTTATGCATCAAAGTCGAGAGCAAGGTAAAGTTCAGGCAGGAAATTGCGAGCAGTTGAGAAATGACAAAAAAGAGGAGGAAACGGAAATTGAAATAGAGTTGATTCGTGCATTCACCATTGTTAACCAAATGAAAGACAAAATGAAAGGTGCTGCAGATGAAACAAAGTTCGAAGAAGAGACAAAAGAAGGAAAGAAGGAAAGAAACCAAAGAGATAAACAGATGAACAGATGAAGAGAAAGAGAGAGAGAGACGACACACAATGAGTTTATTAGTTTTCTTTTCAGTGTTTACTATTGTGTCCAGTGTTGTCATATCGGTATGTTGAAACAAATGATAAAGTTTGCTTCTTGTGTGTGGAATGTTCACATTCACAGAGTTCACGTGCAATAAAATATAAGCAACAGAAAAACTCGTGCATTGGACAAACAAAGTGACCATCGTCAGTGCAACAGAAAGATCATAAGGTGCATGCTACCATCATCATCATCATCATCATCATCATCATCATCATCATCAACATCAACAACATCATCATCATCATCATCATTGAGTATCGATTATTAGCGTGCAGTGTGTTTGTTCTGTCTTTGCTCAAATTTCCATTTTACCGTGTTGCATGTGTTATACGTGTACATGAATGTTGTCGCTCTGCCGCTGCTACTTCGCTGCTATCCGGTCAATTGACAATTGTATCCTTTTTTTCCTCGACAATGAATTTCAATTGACTCAATAAAATTATAATAATGATCATCAACATTGTCATCCAGTGTGTAACTGTGACTGCATATGTGTGAGGTTAGGACAACTACTACAGTGAACTTGTCAGAAAGACAGAGAAAAAGAAAAAGAGAAAGAGAAAGAGAAAGAGAGGAAAAAAGTTCAAGAGACAAAAAGACAGTAAAAAAAGAAAAGAAGAGCAAAGACAATTAATCGATCGACATGAACTTGTTCAAGTGTTCAAATGTTCAAGTGTTCTCGGGAACAAATTAAGGTTACAATTGAAAATTCAATTATCATCATGATCACCGTGATCGTCATCAGTAGGTTCATCAGGTTCATCAGGGTCATTAGCATCATCATTATCATTATCATTGTCATCATCATCATCAGCAGCAGCGGCAACGGCAGTAGTCGACTTTTCCCTCGAAAACGTTTGGCCCTTCGAGTTCTGAATAATCCTCAGTGTCATTTTGAGGAATTTTGCGAATTTGCGAATCAATTGCAGGTGTATCACTGCCACCTGATTCACCGTCATTAGAAGGGTGATGAGTTGACTTACTAGAAAAATTACGTGTAGCCAGCATAGTTGTCAATATGGCTCCTTTTAATTTTCGACGTGCATTGAATTTTTTTTCAAGCATTCGACAGTTTCTTGTCGATGAAGTGTTGATGCTACTTCGTTCACGTTGACAGATCCATGGATGTTTCAATGCATCAGTTGCAGTAATTCGATGGGTTGGATTTACAGTAAGCATTTTGTTGATCAAATTTTTAGCTTCAGGTGTCACTCGTGTCCCATTCCGGTGATGGATACTGTAAATGTGATGCAGTCAAGATAAAGAGAAAGAGAGAAGAATGTCATCAACCAAATAACACACAACAAGGTCACAAGGGTGTTAAAGTCGATTAATCGTGTGTGTGTGTGTGTATACAACAAGTGCAACAAGTAGAGACAACAAGAGACTTCAACTGTTAACTGTTAACTGTTAAATGGTTACACAAAAAGTGAGTGACGTTTGAATGACGCGTTATCTCCTTCATTTACACGCAGAGTGGTCAAGAGGCTTTCAGTACATTCAGTACATTCACTAGTAGTACATCGAGTACATTGAGTACATCGAGTTCTTTCACTTTTCTCTTAGTTCTTGTAGTTCTTTTAGTTCTTCCAGGTGATCAATCGATCATTCGCTTCCATCAATTATTCACAAGTCTTTTTCAAGTTGTTTCGAATAATGAATGTGTGTGTGTATGTTTCACAGAAGAATTTTACTATCTTTTACTATGTTACATCATTGCTGACTGTTTGAATGATGCAGATTTGGTTTGAGCTAAGAAGTCATGAAAAGTTAACACACACACAGATACAAGCAAAAGCACAAGAAGAAGAACAACGTGCTACATGACCGTTAGAACTGTTAGAACAGTTACAACTGTTACAACATGGCAGATAATTAAGAAGCATTAGAGGTCTTCCTGTAGGATGATCATGAAAGACATTTTGGTTAAGGTACCTTTACAACTGACTTGCATTTTGTCTGAGTGAATCAAGTGTGTTCATTTGTTATTTCTTTTTCTTTTTTTTTCTTTTTTTTTCTTTTTTGCTTTTTTTGCTTTATCCTTTCTCTCTGAGCTACAACTGCACCCATAAATCTCCTGGATGTCCTGGATGTTCTGATGTGCTCTTAAGGTGTCAACGTCGTTTCAACCAGACAAACATGCAAGGTGACTTGCACCGAGGATGACAGTTAAGGTTACAGGTAACAGGTCACAACTGTCAACAGCTAACAACTGTGAACATGTAACATATAACATCTTACATTCAACTTATAACATGTGCGAAAGAGAGAGAGAGAGAGAGAGATAGAGAGAGAGAGTAAACAGTAAAAGCACATAGAACATAGCAAATAGGCAAGAGAGAACTTACATCATAGTTACCGAGCTTTGATCTGACCGTACAGTCGATGCTGGTCTTCATCCCAAAAAGGAGGATAACCAACCAAGAGGATGTAGAGGATGACTCCTGAAAAATTGATTGAGTTACAACATATTCAACTGTTTACGTGTACAATCTTTTACTATGGGATGCGCATTGTGTGATTCATCGATCGACCGTTAATGAAAGATTAAACAAAAGTAGAACAAACACAATTACACGGATCAAAAGGAGAGGCAAAGAGAAAAGATACAAGGAAGCACAAGGATGGCACAGATGGAAGAATATGAGAAGGACAAAGATACAAGGAAGCAAAGGATTGAGAGATAACTGTTGTTGTACTGTTGTTGGATGGATGAGAAACTTACCACATGCCCAAATATCGACAGGTTTGCCATATGGTTCCTTTTTAAGTACTTCAGGTGACCAGATAACCTGGAGTACCGGCAAATCCATACCAGGCTTGTCTTTCACCTTCAACTTCAATGGCCAGACCAAAATCAGCCAATTTGACTGCGGCACCTTTTTGCTTGGATGCGAGGAGCAATTTTCTGGCTTTAAATCACGATGTACAACATTATGCTGATGACAGTGGTTTACTGATTCCAAGATTTGTTGAATACAGTGTGATGCATCTGCTTCTGAATAGTATTCACGAGCAACAATGTCTTCGAACAATTCACCACCAGTAACAAGGTCAAATATTAAATAGTGAGATCCTTCTTCTTGGATCGAATCGTGAAGGCGAACTGGGACGAGGAGAGAAGAAGAAGAAGAAATAAAGACAAAGAATGAAAAAGAATGAAAGAAGAGAATGAATGAATGAAAGAACCAAATAAATAAATAAAGACAAGCAGAAAAGAAGAAAATAGGAAAAGTTGAGATGGAAAATTGACTTATTGACACAAGTTTGTTCTGACATAACAGAAGAACAGAAGAACAGAAGAACACAAGAACAGTGAGAAAGAAGGACAGAGTCATACAGTGAATTAAATTAACAACTAAGGGTCAACAAGTAACAAGACCAACAGCAGGGAGTCTGACACATCAGTAGACCTTGTGGGTACTGAGAAAATGATTAAGGTGGAAGCAGTGACACCAGAGGTTCTAGAACATGAACTGTTGTCTGGTCATTCTGGTTGAACAAGCAAGCAAAGAGAGAAAAAGTAAGAATAAGTGAGAATAAGTGGAAAAGAGAGTAAGAATGAGTAAGAAACGGTGAGAGTTGCTTGTTGCGCCCGTGCATGAGGTCGACAGAGATGGAGAGATGAAGAGAGAGAGAGAGAGAGAGAGAGAGAGAGAGAGAGAGAAGGAGAGACAAGGAAAAAGAGAAAACAAGTGTAAAGAAGAAGAGGGGACAAGCAGATAACTCAGGTCTACACACATACACAAACAGACTGGGTAAAATGTATGAATAAGAGAAGATGAAAAAACATAAGAGACATAAAGTTCAGTTAACCAGGAATCAGGAAAAGAATGAAAAGAGAATGGGAACGAAGAAACAAGGAGAAAAAGAGAGAGTGAAGCTGCACCGATCTGCCTTGCGTGGATGTGCGTTCAGAGGGATTCAGTACATTCAGTACATTCAGTACACTGAGTGTACTGTTCAGAGTGTTCAGTGTGTTCACTCTTCACTTTGTCTGGGTCGGAGAGGTAAAGAACCAAAGAACCCAAAGAACCAAAGGAAATGAACGACCAACGACGAGGCCTTCACCGTGTAGCTGGAGCTACAGCCACCAAACACGATGACTGAATGAGTCAACTCCATATGGTTCATGCAATGTTCATTTGTTCATTAAACCACCCAATTGTAAATTGGAGGAAAAAGGACAAACCACAAACACTTTTACCTCTCTTTTTTTCCCTTACTTGTTCCTTTTACTTGTTTCTGGTCGCCCAGTTAGAACATTTCACTTCACAGTCAAACATTCATACATTCACACATTCAGGTCACAACAATATACCCAAGGACTGTTGAAGAAGAAAAGAATAATAACACAAAACGCATATTCAAACTGACTCCGACTGACTCCAACTGACTGACTGTTGGTTGTTGGTTGACGCAACAAACATCTAAGGAACAACAACAACAACAACAACAACTCACATACACATTCACATTTACATCTACATACATTACATTTAACACACACACACAAACACATACACATACACATACACAAGACTCACCGATATTTGGATGATTTAGTTTGCGACATATTCGAGCTTCTCTTTCTAATTTTTGAAAATCCCGAGTACTAAGTTTACGAGTGTTTATAATTTTGGCAGCAAATTCAAAATTGGTTGATTTTTGGACACAACGTTTTACAGTTGAAAAGGCTCCTTTACCCAATTCTTCTTCTAAGTTTCATAGTTGTCAGAAAATCGAGTTGAAACTACAGGTATGGCCATGTTAGGAGTTGACCGAGAACTCGATGATTCTCCTAGATCTCACAGATGTTCAGGATGAAGATGCAGAGTATGCAGAGACAAAATGTAGAGAGATAGTAACACACTTGACTGGTCCAATGTGAGTAAATCACATCCAAGAGACGATCTATCGGTGAGTCCAGGTCATGAGAAAGGAAAAAAGGATAAAATAATGAATATCGGTCACTATGTTCACTTGACTCGGGTGGGTCAGGGAATGACGGCAGTCAGATGAGGAGAAGATAGACAAGAAGAAGAAGAGGAGAATGAAAAGAAGAAGAAGAAGAAGAAGAAGAAGAAGAAAGAAGAAGAAGAAGAAGAAAAAGAAGAAGAAGAAGAAGAAGAAGAAGAAGAAAGAAGAAGAAGAAGAAGAAGAAAGAATTATAATAAAAACAAGAAGAAGAATATCGTACAGATGGTCCAGGAAGAACAAGAACAAGAAAACATACACACAGGGCTCACAGTGCACCCAGTACACAGGCAGAAACAGAGACAAACACAGCGACTGGTGAGATGAGATGGAGAGACACACACACACATGAATCTGCCGAGAAGCAAAGAGGGAATGGTTCAGTGTGTTTTCACTCACCTTCACTTGTTCCCTTCAAATTTGCTGTCTCTCACACTCGGTATCTCCTGGAGTTACTTGGTCTCTTTCTTTTGCCTTTCTCTCTCTCCTCTGTTTCTCTCTCTTTCTTTCTCTCTCTCTCTCTCTCTCGTTTCTTCTTTCTGTCTTCGTGGTTCCTCGCTTCGAGCTGACGAATGCGCACTGTTCTGTTAGTGTTCTTTACCCGACAAGTCGACTTGGTTCCAATTCTTTCAACCTGAAGCCTGTGAGACTGCGTTAAAAAGGGTCTTGTCTTACACTAGGTTACGGGTGACGACGACATACACTCGTATATATATCGTTGGTGTATACTCCTTGTATATTCCTTCACTCGGCAAACTCGGCAAACTTACACTCATATATTCCATAGGTTGGTAGTGGACGTTATTTTCTTTTTATCCTTTTGCATCTGACTGCCCTTATGGCCTGTGAGGGTGCATTTGCACTCACCTCGGCAGCCTGGCGAATAAATATTCAACAGAGGACAACTGCATTGCCAGGTATTTTGTCAACATTAGGCACCGACCGAACACGGCAAAAAAACAAAATGCCAGCCTGAGAAGACAACACAACACATCACAGAACAATATATACACACAAACTCAATGCTTTCTTTCTTTTCCTCTCTTCTTTCTTTCTTTCTTTCCTTCACAATTGTTTGCTCCTCCCAACTCTAGTCAATGTTCTTCTCCTGTTCTTCTCGAGTTGTTCTTCTCTTTTTTTCTTCTCTCTTTTCTTTCGATGCCCTTTCCTGACTTCTCTATGACTTTACTCACTTGTTTTACTTCACATACTTGTCTATCCTCTTTATTTCCTACCTACCGATATTCGAGTCAATCAGTTTGTCACTTTGATTTTTAATATTGGATTCACTTGCATTAACCTGAGATTCACACACTGACACACTTTCATTCATCAACACGCACATTTGAACCAAATGATGAAACTTCACTTACGGCTTTTATGGGAAATAACTTTTGTCAAATTTAACCGTTCAAATGGTTCTCCACTCTGTTCAATTTGTTCATATGTTTCCATGGAGAAGGGAAAACTTTTCCAGTGTTTACCTGTAAACAAAGTCACTTATACTTTCTCTCTTGTTTCTTCTTTTTTTTCTTTCTCTTTCTCTTTGTGTACTCTATTCATGCGCATTTTAATTGTTCCCCCTCATAAAAGTGTACATGTGTAATGGGTTGATCTTTGGAGTCGTTTTTTATATGTGTTTCCATGTCAAGGTTTAACAAGATTTATTCAATTTTAAGCGAAAAAAATTGTCATTTGATTTTTCCCTGATTTTTTATTTTTTTCAAAAAAGCGCCATCTTTTGTCTCATCTTTTAGTCATCTTTTTCATAGAAAAGAGTCACCTGATTGAACCGCCGGTTGAATCTTCCAACTGAATTCACACTTGCCAAAGAACTAGTATTTAATATTTATTTAATTATAATTACCTAACATACATTCATCATGGCTAAACATCATCCCGATTTATTTTTTTGCCGTAAACAACCTGGTGTTGCAATCGGTCGTTTATGTGAAAAAATGTGATGGTAAATGTGTCATATGCGATTCATATGTGCGTCCTTCCACTTTGGTAAGTTAAAATCGATTTTTATTACTGACAAAAAATTGTTTCTTTTTTCTTCAATTTTTTTTCCTCTTTACCTGTCACTTACCTCAAAGATGCATTCGATAAGATTTCTCTGGGAAAAAAAAACTTTTGAATGGAGGTCACAGATATTTTATTTTATATTCACTTTCATAGGTTCGTATTTGTGATGAATGTAACTATGGATCGTACCAGGTACGTGATGAAAATAACACTTGTACTTTGCTATTTTTGTTGATGTTACTGTTAATGTTGCTGTTGTTTATCGACTTTGGTCTCTCACACTTGAATCAATTGATTTATATGGCAGGGTCGTTGCGTAATTTGTGGAGGTCCAGGTGTATCTGACGCTTTACTACTGCAAAGAGTGTACAATTCAAGAAAAAGATCGCGATGGTTGTCCTAAAATAGTCAATTTGGGGCAGTTCCAAGACTGACTTGTTCTACGAGCGGAAGAAGTATGGATTCAAGAAGAGATAGCAGAGCATTTAAGTCCATCAAGACACCCAAACAATCAGACAAAAGAGACAAAAAGATGTACCAGTTTACAATTTACTTATCCTTTTTTTTCCCTCTCTCATTCTCCTCGCAACTGGATAAAACAACTCACATTCAACATCAATTGTAACTTACTCATCTGCCACTTGCGGTCAGAAATTGCTTGTAATCAAGAGTACTGTAAGATAAAAATAAATCATTGAGTGAAATGTTGATGGCGACTCTGTTCAAACTGTAATTCCAGTCGAGTGAACAAGCAAACAGCAACCGGATTTAATGTTTGCAAAATCTATTGTTTGTCTCACGATTCAACCAATTCAAGCGTTGGTGTAATTTAGGTCACCAATTGTTCACCGTTGAAGAGTTTGGGCGGATCTGACGGAAGTTACTTTACCGTTCAATTTGTGACTGTGTATTAGTAGTTAATGTTTGAAAGACAACATTTTTATTACTTGTAGGTTGGTTGTATTTTCATTACATCATGTCATGACTTTTCCTTGTCCTTTGTCAAGTGACTGTTAACATGTGTTTAACAAGTGCAAGTGTCAAAGTGTCGTAGTGTATGTCTGAAGAAAGTTAACTTAAAACAGTCCATTTTAACAGGAAAATGTATTTTCCTTGATTGTCCGTTCCCTCGATTTGCTCTGTTGGTGATGAACACCTTGTAGCGGCAGGAAATAAAAAAATCTTGCTTCATGCTTTCATTTTTAACTTTATTTTCCTTCCTTTCACCGATTGTGTCCTTGCAGAAAGCAGGTTTGATCATTAGTCAAAGTGGTAAGTCAACTTTCATTGGGTTGCCTCTCACTTCGGTCAGTGGAAGTCTCTTCAGCTTGGTTGCCAGTCAATCCAGTCAATCTGCCAGCCCTGTACCATCAACACCATCATCATCATCATCAACTGAAATAACAACAACTGACCAGATAATTCAATTTAAAATCAATCTTCTTCGTACAATTGACTGCAAACCGTGTGACCATAATCGTAGCAATTGACAATCGTCATTTGTGTAAACTGTAACTGTAAAACTGTGTGTACTTTCAGTTAAAAATGAGTGACATCAAGCAAACAGTCCTGGTCACTGGATCTAGTGGCTTTTTGGGTCAACATGTGGTCAAAATGTTACAAGAAAAAGATTCTCGAGTGAAGGAAATTCGATGTTTCGACCTCAAACCGTATCAGAAACAAACTCGGTGAGTGAACTTTCTAGCAACAACAACAGCATTAGTCAGTTTAAATACAGCACGCAAGAGGAGAATAATCAAGCATAATGATGTCGTGTCTCACCTTGAATTGTTTTATTTTATCCTACTGCA
>JASXTE010000126.1:0-112459 GCA_030280995.1 Hemileia vastatrix
GAGAGAGAGAAGACAAGACAAAATGATAAGTAAGTAAGTAAGTAAATGAGTAAGAAAAGGAAAAAAAAGAAACAAACAAATACATTTGAAAGGTAAGAAGGAGTTAACCAAGCAGGTAAATTATTGACCAATACAAACAGATGATAGAATTAACAGTATTAAAAAGTGGACATTGAAAAGTAAGAAACACTTAGAAGGATATTAATGTATTATTTTATGTCCTTTAAAATGAAAGAGTGAACAGTTGAAACATTTTGTCTCCTCCTCATCGACCTTGTGTTTGAAACAGCAACAACTAACAACAACTATCAAGAGAATGATTCTTTTCAAACAAGTAATTGAGAAAGAGTTAAAAAGTTAAAACAAAAAGTAAACTGTTCCAATCAATCGGAAGATGTTTGAAAATTTCAATGAAATTAGTAAAATGTCCAAGGTTAACCATGGATTTGTCATTTATTTTATCAAGTTAAATGAACTGACACAAATGAACAAACAATGGAGAGAGAGAGAGAACAAGTTAAAGATGAAAAAGGGTAAAAAATAAATAAAGATGATTCAAAGAACATTCAAAGAAGATAACAAGGTAAGAAGGTGAATGACAAAATAAAAGTAGAGAAGAAAATCTAAGAGAAAGAACCAAAAGAACTATTAGTTCATTATAGTTTATTCATTTGGATTGGATATGTTCAAGTAAATTGCCTTTACCCACAGAGTATACCATGGGAACCAGGTAAAGTTGCTTGTAATTTAAGGTGAAGCAAAAGTAACATGAAAGAACATACCAAAGTTAAAATTCGATAAGTTAAGACAAAAAGAGTCAAAAGAGAAAATACAGAAAGAAGTGAAATGAAAGAGGAAGAAAATAAGGAAGAACAAGCAGTGGAAGAAAAAATAAAAAAAAAAGACTAAGAGACAATCGACAGTGAAAGAACAAAATAATATAAATACACGAGGAGGAAAAAGGAAAAAAGAATCATTTGGACATTTGCGAAATTAAGAGAGAAGAAGAAGTAGAAAGAAGGAAAGAAAGAATGACAACTTGGTCGACAACTCAACATACACACACAAATGGTAAAGAAGAAGAAGAATAAAAAAAAATAAAACAAGTTAGAAAGAAAGAAAGAAAGAAAGAAAAAAATATAAGAAAGAAGAAAAAACAAAATGAATGAACGAGCAAGCAAAGAACAATTGAAAGGTAAAGAAGAAACAACACAAGTCATAGGAAAGGAATGAAGGATGAATTAATGAAAAAACGAGGAAGCAACTTAATGAGGCAAAGTCGAAAGAACGAATGAATGAAAAGAGAATAAAGCAAGAAAAAAATAAATGTACAAAAGGAAAGCAGAACGAAATACACAGAGAAAGAGAGAGAGAGAGAGAGAGAGAGAGAGAGAGAGAGAGAGAGAGAGAGAGAGAGAGAGAGAGAGAGAGAGAGAGAGAGAAAGAACTCAACAGAACAGAACAGAACACAAACATATACACAAGGAAAGAGAGAGAGATCGAAAAGTGTATAAGACAACAAAAGAGGACAGAACAGTTAAAGGTAAAAGTAGACGATGAAGTAAAAAGAAAAAATAGATTTCAACAAATTGAAATTGACACAAATGACAAATAAAAAGGAAAGAGAAGAAGACGACGAAAAGTAAAGGTAAAAACAAAGGAAAAAAATAAGACGAAGAGAGAAAGAAAAAGACTTCATTATTTTACCATTGGTTCTGTTTTTTCTTTATTCAAAGTAGATTGTTCATTTGTTCATTGAAGTATTTGCGATTGAAAGAACAGAACAGAGAGAAGAGAGAAGAGAGAATGTACAGGGAGAATTAAAATGAGTCAAAAGTAGAAATCTCATCTAACAAGAAGTTTATGTCTATTAGTAGCTCACGAACAGTACAAAGTGGAGGAAGTATAAAAAGTAAAAAGTAAAATAAAGACAAATCACAAAGTGTTCTGAGAGTGAGAGAAGGAAAAAATAAGCAAAGAAAGAACCAAAGAACCAACAAAAAGCAGCATATTACACCGAGTAAAGCATCCTTAACGGGTAATTTGATCTGCAATCTGCTAATTCGAGTTGAGGCAAATGACTCGATCAGTCCATCTGTTGTGGCTGTGGTTCACATGTCTATGTCACTTTGTCAAATGTACACGAAAAGAGTGAATTAAAACAACTCTCATCATCATCATCATCATCATGAAGAAGGATAAAAAAATGCATCTGAAACAAAGGAAAAAAAATGACCAGACAACAAAGTTATCAAGTAAGAAGACAAGACACACTTTCGATATTATAAATTTGCCTTCAGATATAAATAAATAAAATATAATATAAATAAAATAACAAGTCAAGTTTTGTTTGATTTTACTTTTTCTTTCTGCAACTTGTATTCAAGTTCAATTTGTTTCTTTTCTTTTCTTTTCTTAACTAAAAGCAGCAAAGTAAAAGTCTTCATCGTTATCGTCGTCGAAGTTACTTTTACTTGTACTTTTGTTACTTTTTAAACTGCATCCAAAAGTGTCGACGTCACAAACGTACACTTAAACATACACACACAGTGTATATGAAAAGACTTGTACAATTGGCAGCATAAAAAACAATTACCCTTGAAATATTCAACATTACAAGTCAATGTCTAAGTTACTTTTAACTTGCAGGCATAACATTAACAACAGTTAACAAATTTTTATCATTATTTTTCTTTCATTCATTTTCAACTTTTTTAACATATTCACATTAAATTTTATTTTATTTTATATTAGAAATTTTGAAAATTGGTATTTATTTGTTTTTTTTCTCCTTTTCTAGTTTATCATGATCAGCAATTATTATTTGTTGTCTTTCGTAACAAACAACCCTCTCAGACTGATAAATTGACTGAGACTTTGTTATAAGGAAAAAAATAAAAATACTTTAAGCAATTTATAAAACATATTCTGTCTGTTAAATTCACATACATTATTTTTTTTTACTTTGTCTCTCTTTCTTTCACATTGAATGAGTGTGTACATGTACACATTTTTCTTCTTATTCAAGACCATTTAAATTGTCGATAAAGGGTGATAAAGCCATTCATTAGTGCAAAGCAACACTGACAAACTAAAAACTTGTGTTAATTTTACCATCAAGTGTCGATTTGTGATGATACTCAACTTCCTCACTTTGTCTAACACAAACTGATAGTCAACCAAAAATAGTAAAGAGAGGGAGAACAAAATAAAAAACACCAGTCAACCAAGTTTACTGAATCACGTTAAACAGTTGACTTGGTTAAAGTAGGTTGAATACAAGTAGCACTTTGTGACGTACGACATTTAACCAACATAAACTGCTAACACAAAGAATTCAATGAAGAATCAAGATACAAACACTTTCACCAACATCATCATCATCATCATCATCATCATCATCATCATCATCATCATCACCATCAACTACATTTAACCACATCGACATTCATATCGACACATAGAGAGACAAATGAGAAAAGGTTAAAAGGTTCTTTTGTCTTTTCTTTCAGCAGAATGTTTAAGGAGAGACAATTTATACCATTTGGTACTATTTAAATGTTCTCACATAAAGAGAACGTGATACAATTGACTATGTTGAATTTGTCAACTTGACTATTAGACCAGATGTCACAGACAACACAAGCAAAAATAACAAAAAAAAAGTAGTTGTAGTCAAAGTGGTAGAAGTAAAAGAAGATAGAGAACAAAAGTAAAATGTAAAAAGATGAGAAAAGAATAAGAAAAAACAGTAAGAACATTCATAAATTATCAGGTAAATCGAGCGTAAAAGTATTCAATCGACAAGCAAGTGCAGATGAATACGAAAAGACAATGAAACGACTGATAAAAGACACTTCACAACACTACGAGGAAGTGAAATGAGCTTTAAACACTGGCTGACATTCACATGGTTGATTTACAAATGAACAAGTGAGATGAGAGTTGTAATAAAGAGAGACAGAAAGAGAGAGAAAAAAAGCAAGTAAGAAGAGACAGGAAAAAAAAAGACAGAGAAAAGAAAAGACATTCAAATTCATACAACAATTGTAGGATATATTAAAGTTTAATGAGACAGCAACAGTCACATACCGCATACATACCAAGTTTAAATGTAGACCGGAACGCGGTCCAGTATAAAATGATGCAGTGAAAAAGATTCATTCATTAGATGATGACCAGTGGTTGTATGATGGTGATAATTGATGTAGCAAGATGAGAGTAAAGTGAAGAGATTAATTTAATTGATGTCACAGGTAAAGTGAAGTGAATTGAATTGAAGAAGAAGAAGAAGAAGGAAAAATAAAAATAAAATTGCTACAAAAAGACCCAAATGATAGAATAAATGGTAAAGAGAGGCGAATATTATCTTCACTATTGAACACTCAACAAGGCGACATCAACACACAGCACACATACACTGCACACACATTCACTACACACATACACACACACCAAGTTGTACTTGGAGCCTCTCTGAGTATCTGAGTATCTGAGTATCAGGGTATCAGAGAAAGAGAGTTTGTAAGAGTGCTCATTCTTTCACGACATCCTACGGTATACATTCGCGCAAGTCCAAACATACTCAGTTGCTCATGACAATTCGGTAAAGTGAAAAAGAAAAAGAAGAGAAAGAGAGAGAGAGAGAGAGAAAAACTTTACTTCACTGTCCTTGCAATGGAACTCAATGGCAAAGAGTATGAATTTATGAATTTATGGAACCGACTTTTTAAAACCGACTCATTCTTCTACGTGACTACAGTCATCTCTCTGTCAGTTTACTTCCTTTTTTTTATCTTGTTTCTAGCATGGTTCTTTCAATCGACTGCATTTGCTTTATCGCACATGTATTTCCATCCATTTGATATATAATAGACTGTGTCATGAGCAAAGACCAAACAGGAGTGATACTGTAGTACGGTACTTGAACAAGTCGGTTCTCTCTCTTGTAAACTTAATGATAAAAATGTATAATTTTTTTTTATTTTTCTTCCTCCCGCTATTTTATTTACTTGATAGATGGCGCCAGAGTGCGTGAAGAGGAAATATTTATCATCGTTGTCTCGCGTCTGTTGGCATTTACATCGACAAGTTTCTTCTTCTTTCTGATTGATGATTGATAGAACTATATCTGGTGAAAGATGTCTTCTCTTTATCACTTCCTTCTTCAAAAGTTAACATATGGTTGTCAATTCACATGTGATTTTTTTTAAATTCGACTGATGATCGGTATCTTTAAATTGATGATGTGACTTTTATCAAGTGACAGACGACTTGACTAGGTGATAAAAGTACACTCAAAGGTTAATTCAATCACTTTTTCTTTCATTACTTTCGTCCATAGATGGACTAAATAGTTTAACAGTTAGTGTTTGCTCACTGTTCAGTAATTAAGCCAGATCGATTTGTTCACCCAGTCAACTAGAAACTACTTCAATGCTTGTTCTTGTTGAATCGAGTCTTGACGTTCATGATTCGCATCCAATTTTACTTCATTGTTACCCTCCTATTGATTGCAAGTAGGACTAATTTAGGGAGAAACACTTAACAACCTTACTCATTGATTTTACTTGTTCACACTTACCAATACTTGATTCGAGCTTGAAGAACTAGATATCTGATTCACTCAGTTGAATGAATTTAGTCGTTCATAGTTCAAACACCCAACCATTTAGAACTGAAGCAATTTGTCACTCGTTGACATCGATTGTATTGTATTGTATTGCATTGTTATAACTTGAAAAGTTGGTATACCCTTGGCCCAAATCGATCTCAAGGGAATGGGATGAATGGATTCATCGATATTTTCCATCCTTTTGACATTTGAAATAGTAATTTGGATTTCCTCTCTGTCTCCTAATTGTACACTGGTAACTGATGGATTTGATTGGAGAATTCTGGTGAATCTATTCTTACCCTTGTATTGGAATGATTGTTGTCAGTCTTCTTCTCGATACTTCAATACATTTGAATTGACATCAGATTGACCTTTAGATCAGAGTCAAAGCAAAGAAGAATTCAAAAGTTCCGAGGTATGAAATTTTTCATCTAAAGCGAAATTCCCTAGATTTACCTCGACTTTTTTTTCCATCGTCGTTCTTCTTATTGTTTGTCCTGAAGTACAAATACCGTCATCTGTATTCGTTGGAAGCACTTGCAGCAGAGAGCTTAGAGGCGTCGAAGATGCTGTTGATTGACAGACGATGAGATCAAGTGTCACCCTTAGTCAATCTGAGCGAAATGTGAGTCATACAACATTCACAGCTGACAAGAAAAGGAATAAAGTAAAGAAAAGGGGGAACAAAATGTCACTTACAACTTGTTAGGCCGCCACACGAAGAGGGTGGACCAAAGTGACCTCTGGGTCTCTCCTTCAACTTGTTATCGGAAGTTGATAATTGAAAGAGACACGGTGTGTCAAGGCTGTCACAAAACATCAAGCAAGTAATTCCATTTGTCAATTTACCCTATTGCCCTGGTGTTTACATAATTTCACATCTATTCCTTGATTCCCTGATTCCTTTGATCCCTTGACTCACATATAAGTCACAAGTCAAATAGAAACTTCTGTCAACCCAGGACGCCATGATATATACTTATACTTGGATGAAAATTGAATTGCTCATGTAAATGATGATGAATGAAGGTGATAGGCAATGGATTAATATATTTGACTCATTTCCCTAACGAAAACAACATAAACCAAACGAAATGGTTGTCAAAAAGAAAAGTAATAAAGTAACATAAGATGAAATCATTTGAACATCAAAGAGAGAAGAAAACATTTAATGAATAATACTGTTTCTTGGGTAATTCATGTTACAAATGAAAATAACAAACGATAGAATGGTAGATCAATAAGGTAAGTCTTAAAGTGTAATGAATGGAAATTGAATGTCGTATCCATTCATTCGATAAATCAATCGTGTAATGGTTCTTTTGCTAGGACACATGACCGTTAACTTGTCCTTCATCTTCATTCTTATTCGTCATTTCTCTAGCTGCTCATTGTAACTGTTTCCTTGGGAAGTCCGGTCGAGTGATCTGTACTATGGATGACGATGATGATGATGATGATGATGATGAAGAGGTATAGAATGAAAAGTATTTGACTTATATATCTGAACCAGAAGTTGGCGTAAGTCATTCCATTGGAACAACCTTGATAAGAATCGTTTTAACCTGAATACATTCAATACAACCACGCTTGTGGCACACTGGGAAGGAAATTCAATCATTTCTGGTTAATTATTACCATTGATGGGGAAAAAAAGCTGAAATTTCTTCCGGTTGTGTATGATGGATTGAATAGATGTCTCTTATAATAGTCAATAGATTTGAAATTGTTGTTCATTTTTACTTTTGATATCGCTTTTCATCATTTCACTTGCACGTTTTCAATATCCTTTTTCTCCATTTTTTTCTTCTTTTTCTTCTCTATTTCAATATGTCCCCCTTCGTAACATTTACACTGGCCATTGGAAGCCTAACATTTCATCATTATCATCATCATCTTTTATACTTTTTTTTTGCACGTGTACTTGCAATTTAATTTGATTTTTACTTATTGACCTACACAGACTATTTATAAATCACCCACGCATCAAACATAACTTGTCTGAACAGTCAATTCAATATAAATCGTGGTATAGAACAAGCAATCTTTTTCTCGAGTAAGTATGATGTAAATCTCTCTCTCTCTTCTACTTCCATCTGCTATTGGCTTATTGAATTCTTGGATATTATTTCCTTTAACCTTTTTGCTAATTTACCCTTAACTCACTTTACTATATATCACACTAGTTTCTGGTCCATCAATCCATAGTTAAGAAGAGAAGAATTTTCGCGTGGGCCATCAATACATATGGAAATGAAAAATCTACCATTATATATGGTACTTGACTTCGATCGTTGATTTGAAATTAACTGGTGATTTTATATCATACTCAATGATAGTTAATCCTTTTTACAGTCATGTTGAAAAATGTATATAATCAACAATCTTTCATCTGATGAAATGGTAATGATGAAGAAGAATTACAAGATGAACAGACAAACTATATTCTTTGAGATGAAGATCAAAGTTAACTTGCCGACTTACAATTATTATATGGTAAGCTTGATGAATGAATTTAAAGGAAAAAAGAGTAACTTTGTTAGAAATTATCATGTTGACCAAGTAAAATTGAATTAATTTGTTAAAATACATTGGAAAGAAGAGCAAGTAAAGCTTAGCATTTGATTGTAACCTGGTAAAGGTCAAAAAAAGGGTAGAAAAATATATTCACTTGAATGAAATAAGAAGATACAACTTGTTATATATTTGACAGTGTATGTGTTTGTACAGAGTACGACCATTGATGTTGAGTAAATCAGCTTAAACAGTTTGCAATGTGAACAAATTCAATTTTTAAGGAGGAAAAGAGTGATAGAATGACACAGAGAATGACATTCAGTGAGAAAGATGGAGAGAAGAAGAGATTGGAGAGAAAGAAAAGGAAGTAAAGAGATGGAGAGAGAGGATTTGATGAGATTTGGAAAGTAGGAAACAAATAGGAAAATTTCAAAGGCAAAAATAAAACTACCAATCTTTGCAAAAGTTAAGCGAGACAAAAAAGATTGAATGCGAGGTGTCTACGAGTGGATTTAAAATGTGTGTAGGATGTTCAAAGGGCAACAAGCAAATCAAATAAGCAGATGTAGCCCAATAGTGAATTGCATAGAAAAGAGAGACAAACTGAACAAATAGGGAAGAAGAAGAAGAAGAAAAGAGAGAGAGAAACACCAAATGCTATGTGAGTGATAGAAAAGGAGAGAAAGAGACACAGGACATAAGGATGCTCACGTCGGGTGAAAAGACGCATAAAAATGATAAAATATTACCCAAAAAGAAAAAAACAGCCAAAAGGATCCATTAGAAGGATGTTCAATGCACCAATAGTCACAACTATCTGTGTGTGCACAAGTTATACGAGTTTACCTTGTCTGTTGACATCACTTGCTTGCATGGCATAAAGGTGGCAATAGTTGAGAAAGATGAAAGCATCTTTCACTTACTTCTTCAATTTGGATCGTTTTTTTCACCTTCTTCTGTTTTTTCATCTTCTTCTTCTTCTTTACCCTTTCTTTCATGCACAGAGCTACTTTTATATAAGTACTAAAGGTACAATTGTGTCGCCCTTTTTATTTACCACCATGGTATTTGAGGGAAGAAGAAAAAGGAAGAAAAAATATATACATTTGATGGGGCAGAAAAATAGTAAATTTCATTGTAAACAGTAAAAGTAAATGCAAACACGCATCAACACAATTGTTGTAGTAGTAAAAGAGAAAAAAAAAGTAAAAGTTGAAATACGCATCAACAAATCACACGTGAATTCACATGAATTCACTGATGGCCAAAAGTGAAAGCCTTTAAAATGGATGATCGAGGATTGAAGTGTGAACTGTATATAAGTACAATTCTTCTTTTTGCAACTGCTCTCTTTTCAACTATTCACTTACTGATACTTTTGCTATTGTTGTTACTATGTTACTCTTTTCATATTGTCTATGTTGTTGTTGTTGTTGTTGTTGTTGCTACTGATCATGACAAAGTTGTGAATTCACTTGATGCTTTTTATCCCAAAAAATGATTCCGTTGGATCCTTTTCTTCACTTTTTATTTTCAGGTAACACATGGTGCAGTCACAATAACAACAACAACAACCACAACAAGACTGACGAAACAAGAGAAAACTGGTAAAAGTTGACAAGACAAATCTTCTGATTGAATGTGAATGTTGTCAATGATCACTACAAATTCACTTGACAATTGACATATTGATTATTGATTTTCTTTTCACTTTTACCTGAAATACAAGATGTTTCATCTTTTTATTTCTCTCTTTTACTTCTTTCCTTGGTTGGTGAGTTTGAAGAAGAAAAAAAAATATCTTTCTTCTTCACACACTTTGTCACCAAAAGTTACCTTAATTTTATCACTGTCTTTGGGTACAATTCATGTTGTCCTTTTGAATTGGATGATTCGATTTACCATTTGTGTCAGGACGTGTGTTTGAATTTACTTTAAAATGTCTCTCTCTTTGCTTTCTTTTTCATTTTATTTTTTTATCTTTTTTCATTTTACTCTTTTTCTTCCTCAGGCAGGTGCACATGATGAAAAAAGTAAAGTAAAGTAAAGACAAGTGACGCATCTGTCCAAGGAAATTTCGAGTTCTTTTTGTAGAAGACACAACATTCTCATTAGAACTTTTTTTGCTGTCTCTTCTTTTACACGAAAGATTACTTAAAAATTCACCAGATATACACTTGAGTAGGAGTTTTTGCAAAACTTTCTAATACATTTACTAGATAAGAGTTATTTTCTCTCCTTCTTGTACCAACACACAACTACACACACTCACCATCACCATGGAGAGGCCAATTTTTGTTGGTTCTTTTTTTCTTCTTCATAGTTTTTTATTGTTTACTCCTCTCTTTTTACTTGCAGATCCTCTTACCTCTTTAAATTGAATTGCGGAACAAATGTAACCCCAAATTTGATCCAAGTAAAAAAATTAGGCAACTTTTATTATTCCCGAATAACTTCAGCGGCACATGAATGAGTATTTACTCTTCATTTTAAGATGGTTTCAGTCACATCCACATCATTCTTCTTTTCTTTCTTACTTACTCCTTCTCCTTTGATCCAATGACGACACCAAATCATAATCGATGCAACAAACTAAACTCGTGACATTGTTAAGTCATCTAATCAATTAAACAAGCAACAACAGTGATTTTTAATTATTTATTCATTAATTCTCAATTGACTGCATTAGTTTATGCGACGAATTGTATTTTTTATTTTATCTTGTCTAGTTTCTGTTTTTCTTTTGTTCTATCTGGACAAACTGTTTTTCTGTTTTTGTTTGTTAACTGTTTCACTTGCATCTTCATTTAAATGGTTAAAAGTCTGTCATCATTGATTATTCATTGATCAGTTTACATCGTTTAAAGAGGTAAAAGTTACCTCAATCTAGTTCTTGGATAACAGAATGATTGTATATAAACTTTTGTTCTCTCTTTGATTTTTCTGTTTGTTTGTTTATTTGTTTATTTGATTATTTAATTTTGTATTATTATTATTATTATTATTATTATTATTATTATTATTATTTTCTCAACTCATTTCTTGTCACTGTGACTGACTGAATTTAATCTATACAACTAATTTATATTTGGTAAGGGGGAAAAACATTTAGATGAAATCACCATGACTCTCAATATATTAATTATGTTACTGTTGTTTTAGTTTCTTTTTTGGTTCATTTGGTACAATTGTCAATTTGTCAATCCTTGACACACTAAAATGATTAACAACAAACGACAAATTGTTGCTGTTGTTGTTGTTATAACCTTGTTATGTTGTTACTTTTGTTTTTGTTTTTGTTGTTGTTGTTGTGTTGATGATGATTTATACTAAAATTGATACCATTTTTTATCTTTATACTTATTCAGTAATTGATGAGACAAATCACGAAATCCTTCAGCCTCATTGGCCATTCTTGCTGTATTATCTTCTAATCGTTCTAATTTTTCACCACGTTCGATAAAACCAGCTTTAGCTTTCATTACTTCTGCTGCAATAGAACCAGCTGTTAATCTGGACGTATCAAGTAAACTAGAACCACTAGAACTACTTGAACTACCACCACTACCTACACCTGATGATGAACTACTGGCACCTGTTAATTTTAAACTTGTCGAACCTAATGTTGTTGGTATAAATAATTCAGCTAAATCATCATATGTTGTATTAGATGTTATACTTAAAAATCGATTTATAAAACTCAACTTTGGCATTTCACGAGTTGAATTAAATAAACTACTCGTTGCTGAATGTGATGATAGTAATTCTATTTCATCAGGTAATAAATTTACCAATGGATATTTAAAATTTTCACTATTTACTCCAAATGGTGGTGATGATGATGATGATGGAATTACTTCGTTTACTTCATCACATTTCCTACTGGTAAAAGGGAAGAGAAAGAAAAGAAAAATCAAATCAAATGTCAGTTAAAAAGTTTATGTGTCAGGATACTTTGTTCGTGCACTCAAAGTTGATGAAAAAATAAGTCTTTCGGGTGAAAAGAAATTACACTCGTGTACCACCTGCAACCACAAGTTTTCAGGTTGGTATCTTGTGTCTCTATGTGTGTGTGTGTCTACTTGGATCATGTAGTTTTCGTGTCTCATGTCTCGTGCCTTGTGTGTGTGTGCACAGTGACACAAATTGATTCATCAGCCTGTTGTTCCTGACCAAATTTGTGACACGCATCACTCTTTGAACATTTTGCGAGTTCTTGAACAAGTATCAGAGGGAAAATTTTTTTCCTTTCCTTTCCTTCCTTCTTATCCTTCACCAGTTTTCATCACCGGCTTTTAGTCTAATGAGTCCTTTGGTGAAGAAAAAAAAGTTATACAGACACAAGAGCAGTAGGCATGATAGAAAGAAAGCAAGAAAGAAGAGCTCAACTGGTTGTGTGTAAAGGGACAATTGAAAGAACAACTTGACGACAAATAAAATGTCCGTACATGTGAAAGGTTTTGTTGTGATGGGTGGAAGAGAAGAGAAGAGAAGATCGATGCAGTCACTCGAGCAAATTGTGCAACCTATACTCTTTATACTCTTTATACTTGTCCTTGTTGTTCTTGTTCTTGTTCTTGTTCTTTCTATTTCTCTCTCTTTCTCTCTCTCTTTGACTATTCTTCTTCTCTTTCTACAAGTAAATGAGTTAATGAGCAACTGAGAAAATCGAAAGACCATGTACCTTGAGGGACGATGATTGTGCACAATTGGACCTCGAAAATGGTCAATTGGTCAGTGAAGAAGATGCCCTGAGATTCACTTGGATTCTCTCAAAACACCAGCAGCAGACAAGAGACAAATTAGATCACAAGCAAGTCAATCACTGAGCTTTTCCCTTTGCAAGGACAACAGACTGCAAAAGGGATAAAATTAGTCCCGGGTGCAATAGGATAACACTTGATGTTGGATGCTCGATGCTTCTCCTTCTCCTTATTCTTTTGCTTTCGATGCAATTTGATGGAGAAGAAGTGATGAACAGGGCAAAAAGAAAGAGTAAAAAATTACCTTCAACTTTGTCTATCTGTTAGAGGGAAAAATGATCTGCCAAATGATAAAAAAAAAAGGAAAGAAAGAAAGTCACTGACGCTCGACTACTTGTGAGCTTTTGTCTTGACTCTTGTGATGCATGGACTAACTTCAACAGGCTCCAATAACAAAGTCAAGTATGTAACCTGCATCCTGCATCACTCGACTTCCTGTGACATCCTCCATCTCACGTCTCCCTTCTGTCCTCTTTGACTCCCTTTCACTCTTCTCAACTTCCTTTGGCCTTCTTCAAGGTTACACTTTTGTGCCTTTTGCTATCTCTCACATCTCACTTCTTGCATCCAGCATCCCTACAAATGACTTGCGTCCTGTCTCTTGACTTTGCACTTTGCACTTTCTCTTGCCTTTTTTCTTCCCCCAATACAGGGAGAAAAGAGAAGAGAAGAGAAGAGACACTTTGACAGACAGTGAAGGCCAATGATCTTATTTGGTAGTTTCGCTACTTTGGTCTCTCCTCTTATTTATTATTTTCTTTATTTTTCTTCCTCTTTTACCCTTGTATCTTTCTATCCTTATACTTTTCTACTTTTCTACTCTTCTACTCTTTCATCCAATGTCTGACAAGTGAAGCTTATACTTCTTATCCGCTCTGCTCGATCTGTTTACTCGTGTATCTCGGTGATGCTCGGAAAACTGTTTATTTTACAAGTTGCAATATACCTTGAGGCCATTTGGTAGGACGTCATAAAGTCACTTTCCTCCCTTCTTTTACTCTCTTTTTGGCTTCTTCTACTCTTGCTCTGCAAGAAGAGTAGAACCAAAGACTAGAACTTGAGAAGGACAACTCGGTATCATCCACCATGTCAATTGAATCCTCTACTACCTTGAACTACCTTAAGCATTGGCCAATTGAGGAATTTGCACATTTGTCTGTATTAACATCATTCAAGCCTCATAAGCTCATCTTTTCAGATGATGCAGGAAAAAAAACTCTTCATCCAAATGTTGTCATTTCATTGACTGTACAGTTGAATTGACTTGAGTTTACTTGACTTGAGTATACTTCTAATTCAAGTACATTACATTTATCTTTCAATGTAACTGACTGACAGACACTTCTTTGTGTCAAAATGTTCATGTGAATATAGTGTGGACAAGAAATATTATTTCAACATTGCTACTTGACAAATGAAATGTCCTAGATGACTCATTCACTAGATCACACAGTAAAGGGACTACAGCTACTCAATTTGATGAAAGAACTTACAAAATACACAAAAATTACAAAATATATGTATGAGAGAAAGAAAAAGGAAAAAAAAGAAAGTTTCACTTCCGTTTGTGTCTTTCTGTGTGTGTTTGATGAAAAAAGAAGGAAATAAAAGAACTTCTTTTTTCACACATGAACACCCTGTTGACATCGAATAATGAACTGTATGAAATAACTTTCGACTTGTCTCTTTCTCTTTCTTTGGTTGCTTCTTTCATTGAAAATAAAATAAACTTTTCACATGACAAACAAAATATAAACTCTCTACAATTGAATAGAAATAAATAAAAAATTTGTCTAAAGTTTTCACATTGAAATGTTGTATTTACTTGATGTTATTGTTGTTATTGTTGTTGTTGTTGTGCGAGAAGAAAAAGAAAATTATATCATGAAAATTCATCAACTTGTAACATTTAACTGTACTCATGTGAACATTTGACAATTCTGTTGACCCCTTGATACAAATTATCACCAAATAAATTGAGTTCAACAAGTTAACTCTCTCTTTTATCCTTTTATTCTTTCATTCCTTCATTCTTTCCTCTTAATGTCTTTGAATTAATCATTTAACAAGAATTATTTGTTAAATTAACCTAATTTATTTGAAACTATGTGTACAAGTTTAAATGTAAAATGTAAAAGAAAATTTCTTTGCCCAAAATAAATGCAATTAACTTAATGTATCTTTCTAAAATGTATGGTGAACATTTCAACTTGTACACAACTTTTCATCTTGTTGATATTTTAAAAAGTTTTAATAGAAAACTTTTGAAAATGCCGAAAGGATTCATTTTTGTGAATAATTTGCAAGTAATTTATCTTGCTGTCAGAATGGCACAAAAAAAAAGAAGAAGAAATAAAATATTCATTCATTTGTATCATATATGAATTTGTTGTGTTGAGTGTCAATTTATCTAAAAAGAAATAATTTACATCATTTTCATTACCACAAAGTATTGAACTTATAAAAACGTGCAAATATACAAAATTGATTGAATGAATGTCGATTGATGAGTTACTTTGATTGACGATAAAAAATAGAATAATGTGTAAATAGAACTTTTGTTCTATCCTTTGTTCTAATCATTTTCTCCGCTCAAATAAAATGCATCTTTTTCACTTTGTCGTCAACCTTACAAAAAGATAAAGTGAATATGTTGTTGTTATTTTAATTCACTCTTTGCTCAGTCAGGCAAAATGGAAAAGAAAAAAATAACAGCAAATCCTGTTCAAATGAAAGAGGATATGCGTGTCAGTATATCATTTTAATGCGAAAGAACTTTTATTTTTTTACTTTATTTTATTTTATTTATTTTGCCTTTTTTTCCTTCTCTTCTACTATTTCTTCTATTTTATTCTTTTTTACTGATATTTATTTTGTATATGAGAATTTTTTTACCCTTATTCTAGTCAAAAGGTAAATTGACTCTGGTCACACAAATTTTCACCCATCGAAGTAAAGTAAAAAAGGAAAAAAGTCAAAGTGAAAAGAAAAAATTATCGACAACATTAGAACCAAAAGAACAACAACAACAACAACAAGAATAACAGTAAGAAGAAAAAAGATGCGTTTGTTCATCCAAGTCACATTATTTAGTCATTTGATCTGGCAAAACAAATACAAGACACTTGTCAACGGCAAATAAGAAGAAGAGAAAAAGCAAAACAAAGTATTCGTTCTATCGATTTAGTTGTTATTTTTTTCTCTTTTACTGGTTCTTGTATATATCTTGTTATTCTGGTTGTTCTGGTTGTGTCCTTGTGTGTTATTTTTCTCTTTCATTCTTTTCCTGTTCTTTTCCTTTTACCCTTAGACAAGTGTGTGTGATTTCACTTGACCGATGGCTGATATTTTTGTCAATTGATATTGTGTACTTTTTTCACCCCTAAGTGCTATGTGTGTGATGCACAACACAAGCAAATAATCCAATGACTGAGCTACTTGGGCAATTGATTACATCACACAAACACACACAAAGTCACCCATTAAGTGACTTTGTTGACTGAGTAGAACAAAACAACAGGGTTCATTTGTTCTACCATAAGATACTGATGAAGGATGAAATAAGGGAAAAAAACATTATGCTTCATCTTGATAACCTAGTGTCCTGTTGCTTTGACTGTGTTGTCGATTGTGTTCTAACTATACCTGAATTGGTCGTTGTAGGGTAGAACAAATGACATGGAAACTTGTTCTTTCCCTATCTTTGGATGTCATTGGATGTCATTGGATGTCTGTATCTTACTTATCCACTGAACAAATGGTACAGACACTCATAATAATTGCTCTCGGTGGAATCGTTAGATGAACATGTCCTAACAGTGTCCAGTGAGTGTTGAACCGTGTGTCCAGTGTCCAGTGTAAAAGTTAGCCTGCAAATGTCACGGACACATGACCTCCAAGCAAATCAAACCACTGGGTCGAATGACTTTTCATGTTTTCCCTTGCATAGCAGGAGGTTCAACTACAACTTCACTTACTTGGTCAAAGAAAAATTTTACCCAGTTAACGACAACTTACGACAAATATACCAGTCGCAACATCAACATCAACAACATCAACAATTGACAATCGACTTGTACAACAGTAAAAAACTAACATCAAATGCAATACATCAAATCAAATGGCAAAGTAAACTACCCTCGAATTTGTAGTTAAATGGGAAAAGGGAAGAAAATAAATTACTATTAACTTACCAATTTATTGGATATATAAAGAACACAACATACACTTTACTCTGTGATCTAATGAACCTTAAACTTTTACCCTTTCAATCGAACTGTTCTTTGACTTGTTGTTGTTGTTGTTGTTGAGATGAGTTAAAGTAAATGAAGAAATAACTCAATCATGCAATTTAATTAAACTTCTCAGTCAATTGCTATTGAATTGATTTGAAAAGTTACTTTGAATGTTTGTGATTGAATTTGTTCTTTTTGTTTTGTTTTTGTCAGTTTGTTGATTGTTCAAGTAAAGAAAATAAAATAAAAGACAACAAATGATCTGATAAAATTGTCATTGTCATAATTTAATATAAAGTTAAAGGATGAATAATAATTTGATGAAGATAAATAAATAGTACTTACTTTACTAGGTCAAGTAAGATGAGATCATTTGAAGTTAAAACTGCAACTGCAAAAGGTTCATTGAAATCGCAATTGTAAGGTGATTCACATAATGTTATAAAATCAACTATGGCACTTTTCAATTGAATTACTTGAGTACTTTCACCATGAATTATTGAAACACAATTGCTTGTATGGTTAGAAGACGATGATGATACATTTGTAGTTGTAGTTAATGTATTTGAAGATGTTGGAGTTGATGTTCCTGATGATGGGGATGATGATGAACATCCTTGATACGTTGATGTTGTTATTCCAATGTTTTCCATTAAATTAGAACATTGTATTGGTGAATCAATTGTTGTTGTACTTGTATTTTTCGTTGTTGATGTTGATGTTGATGTTGGTGAATTTAAAGAAGAAAATGAAATTGACGATGTTGTACTCATGGGTAAACCACCAACAAATACAACAAATGGTTCAGTTGATTTAGATGTTTTTAATTCCATTTTATTAATTACATTACATGGTTCAATTTTACTACCATCTGGTGTCATTGATCTTGCATGTGGATACATAATTGCAATTGGTTTAGTTGATTTAATTGCCCATGTTGTTAATGATCCATCATTATGACTACACATAAATTGTTTACCTTCATGATGCCAAGATAAATATGTCATTGGTTCATGGTGTATTATACGATAATCAACTAATTTATTTTTTAAATCCCAACATATTAATTGATTATAATTGTCAAATGTAAAAAATAATTTATTTGGATCAGATGGCATATCGGTAATGTAATTTATTGAACCAGGATGTATTTTATTCCATGTAGATGAATCAATACATTTATTCCAACATATTGTATATGAATTAGATATATTAGATAATTTATCCAATGATGAAAATACAATATTACCACGATCATTACCAATATATAACCATTTAGATGTAAATGGTAAATATATGTATGTTATTTTACCACGTGATAATTTAGTTGATGTAATTAATTCAATAGAACTTTTTGTTATACAACTTTTCCATGACCAATGAAAAATACCGTCATCACAGCGTGTAATTAATGTACCATCATTAATTACAAATACAATTTGATGAATATATTGTCCTGAAGGGTGTCGACTGTAACAATCAACTATTTGATTTGATGATGAACCAACTAAGTTATTACAACTAAATCGATTGTTAGATGATGAAGATGATGATGATGATGAGGTAACAAGTGGTAATAATCTTAAGTGTCCACTTGAATAACCAATTGCTATGACTTTTTGAATTGGATCATATGCTAAACATGTAACTGGATGATTAAATATTGTACTTTCTTTTGATCCAGTTGCTATGTTAACACATTTATTAGGTGATGATGATGATGATGATGATAAAGATAAAGTATTACCAACAATTTCAAATGGTGTACTTTGTAAAGGTGTAGATCGACCTGTTTGATTACGCATAAAATCGGTGTCATTTGGTCCTTTAGTTGAATATAAATCATCTGATGTTGGTAAATATGAATCATCATAACTACCTGAACCAGTAACCAAATGACCACATGATGATGAATGACTTGTACATGCTACTGATGAGGATACAGGTGAATCAAGTGATGTTATTGATGCAGATGCTACAGATTTCCATCCATCAAGTACACCTCGAAGAAATCGTGTTCGACTTGTATTACCACCACCTCTATTCAATGAACGTGATTTATTAACATTACTTGATGCTACACTATTAGCATTTGATGTGGATGTAATTGCATTGCCTGATGAATCGCTGGACATTTTATTCACTTGGGATCGATTAATTTTTTATTCCTTATACTTGTTCTTCTTCTTGTTCTTTAGCTGTTGTGTTTACTTTGTATACTTGAAATACCGATGAATGAATTAAAAAATATATTATCGATGTTCTTTTTTTCTTTCTCCTTTGTTATTATTATTATTATTATTATTATATATATATTTTTCTTCTTCTTCTTCTTCTTCTTCTCTCCTTTGGCGAGTTCAATTACAACTTGACGGTTTGTTGTGTTTGGTTGGAGAATATTTTGATGAGTAAATTCTTTATCTACTTTGATGAAATTTCATTTTTTATATCTCACATACATCTACACATACATTACGAGACAACATGTCATCTATGTCGGTGTGAGTGTGTGTGTTTTATTCAATTAAATCTTCTTTCAAGATATTCTCTCACAGTTTATTTTGATTAAATGTCCTCGTCTTGTGGTTCTTTTTTATTCATTTATTTTTTCTTAATTATAACAAAGACAATTTTCATCAAAGTATCAACAGAAATTGTCGAAAATACTTTGATGTAAAAGATTTTTCTTCTTATTCTTCTTGTTAAAGTTACAGATGATACTGTATTGTACTTAATTTACACATTTAAGTATTAAAGAAGTACAAGATTAAAGAAGAAAAATGTCACACTGACAAAGTGAAAGTGAAGTTTTTGAAGTTGAAGTTAAATCGTTCTGATGAAAAGTGTTGAAAAGTATTCAAGTGGTGAAGTGTCAAGTGTTCAAAGTGATGAAAGGTAAGTTGTGTGAAGTGAAGAAACAAGTAATTGTGAAAAATAAAGTCAATGAGTCAAGTGTGTAACTTTACAACTGGTCTTGAAATTAATTTACTTTTGATTGTAGGGAAAAGAAGAAGAAGAAGAAGAAATAGGAGGATGAGAAGGAGGTAAAATGGTGATGATGTTACGAGCTGGTAAGTGAATCAAGTGAAATGAAACAAAGTAAAAGTGTCAAGAGACTATGTGACGAAGTGAAGAACATTGGAAGTAGCAGTAGTAGGAGTAGTTGTAGGAGTAGTAAAGCGAAAGATTCACAACTGAAGAACAGTGAACAGTGAGGTAGAGAGTAAGATAGTGAAAGAACAACTGAGACAACTGAGACAAGACTGCAAGAGGAGGCAGGAGAGAGAGAAAAGGCAAGAAGTAGAAAAGAACTTGAAGCAAAGAGCGTATAAGAGAGTGAGAGAGAAAGAGAGAGAGTTGACAGTTAGAACCAAGTAGAACCAAATACAAGCAGCAAAAGCAGTAGTCGTTGCTGTTAAACTTACGATCAGAAGCAGGAGCAGAATCAGTTAGAACCTGCGCTTTTACCTTCTTCTACCCTCGTCACAAATGGGTTCTACCGATCTTCGAGATCTCAGGTTTTGTCATTTTTCTTTTTCACTGCATGTCAAAGAGTGATGTCTACTGTACTTACCTGTTTTATGGCAACTTCATTGGCTCCTCTTATGCCTTAATAAGCTTTACTATATCTAATGTTGCTTTGTTCTTTTTTTTTCTCTTCTCTTCTTCCCTGTTATCACTTTGCAAATGACACGCACGAAAAGAACCTGTACCTTGTGAACCAATTGGTGAACTAGCAAGTGCAACACTTGCAACAACACAATAGACACTTTGTTGCATTATTTTTTGTTGTTATGTTGTCTCCTTTGACATTTTTTCTCACTCCACTGGGTCAAATCAACTGGTACGTTCATTAGAACACTCGATAAAATGAACAATCTTCTAACTCTTGTATATATAAATATATATATGTTCATGGTATCATGTGTGTGTGTGTATGTGACACTCATCTTATGACCTTGACATCAAGTCTCATAGTAACTTATATTGATTGTGATAATTGGCCTTTTCCAATTAGATGACAATTTATACTTCAATTAATTTTCTTCAATTCACTTGCAATATACAAATGTACTTTACTCATGCAATTGTAATTATATTCACTTTTTTCTTGTTAACTTTGAATCAGATGAAAATAATTTCATCTTAAATCTTTTACTTTCACTTTGATTACTTGTTCTTGTTCTTATTTTTTGTGTTATTTACTTTATACTTAACATGACACTGTTAACGTTGAAAGTTGTTTTTCCAAAGTGACACACAAGTTGATGTAGATATTTTTTACTGATGAAAATGATCAATTATCATCATCATGTTCATGAAGAATATTTTACATCTCTCTCTCTCAGTGAAAGATGAAATTTTACTCATTTTTATTCAACTTTTTATTCAAGATTATAATATAAAAGTAAACTTGCAAATGACAAGGACAACGACAACAACAACAAGATGAATGGTTTTTACTTCGTATGTTAATGTTGTTGATGTTGATGTTGATGATTCAAAGTTTCTGAAGTTAAGGCTGAATTTGACAGTAGATTTAATGTCAATCAAAAGGATTAAAATAGAAGAAAGAGAAGAAGATAAAGAAGCAAAAAAAAACATACACAGACAAAAAAAAAGTATCCTGATTACATTTTATAAGATAAAAGTTTATATTAACTTTGTCCACATAGTTAAATTATGAGTTTATTATACTGTTTGTTAGTTATTTTCACCATACAAGTATAAGTTGATTATCTTCATACTGTTAAAGAGTAAAGTAGAATGTTGTGAGTGTGTATAAATCATTTCCACCAGGTGGAACAGATGAAAATATTTAATGTTACTAGATGGTAACTTGTTGTTGGTCAATTTGACAAAGTTAATAAGTGTCAGTCAGTCACATGTCTGTGTATGTGTGTTTTGCTGTGTCTGTAACATTGATGAGAACATACAGTGTACAAGTGTCACTGTCAGTAAATGTTCGAACTTGAACAGGACACAAGTTAAAGGGTTGAAAGAGATTGAAGTAGCTATGAAAGTATCTCCGATCCATTTCATGATGTTGACCAAAGAGAATAAAAGAGGAAAAAAAGAATGAGAGAAACATTGTTCATGGTGAAAAGATGAGAAGAGCAAGAGAAAGTGTTTCCTCTCTTTCTCTTGTAAATCAACTTCACACTTTGACAGCCTCTCAAAGTGGATTACACACTGTGACACATGAAAATATTTACTTGCACTGTGGTGGACTTTGTCACTTGGATTGTCAAAGAGTCACCAACCAAAGCAACATTCAACAACATCAACAACGACAATGACAACAACGATGTCCAGATGCCTCGTGGTTTAACTAGTATTGGAAGAAGCACATACATTCACACATATATTCAACTGTATACATATATCGAAAAGAAAGAAAGAGAGGAGGAAAAAGCAAGACAGACAGACAGAAAGGAGAAAACATGTGATTCACACCAATCGATTATTCTTCAAGTTCTTTTTCCTTGTTGAATCTTTTATTCTTTTCCTTTCTCTTCTTCTTCTTCTTTTTTTTATGTGTGTTTACTTTGCTTGTCGTTAGTTCGCCTTCACTCAAGTTCTTTCTTACATTTGGACACATGAAAAAAAATCTGACAAAAAAAGAAGAAGAGGAAAAGAGCAAAAGGGAAGAATGAACAGATTCATACTTTTTTTCCTATTCTCATTCTTCTTCTTTCTTCATCTTCTTCGATTTATTCTTTCCTTCTCTCTCTTTTACTTGTCCTGGCCAAAGTGAAAAAGTATAAGAAGAAAGAAAGAACGAACGAAAGAATAAGAAAGAACTTTTTTTCCCTCCAACTTTACTTTGTACCTTTTTTTCACATCTCATTCGATGGTTCTGAGAATATTTCAATTGTAATTTCTCGTTCTTTCTGTTATTTTTACACACATAGAAAGTTCTGAATGTTTTTACAGTTTACTTTGACGAAGAAATTTGTTCATTAGTACAAAGAGTTCGAAGAAAAAAAAAGGAGAAAAAGTTTTCTCTTCTTCTAATTGAGTTGATTTAATTGACTCAACGTTAGTATACGGTATACACACTTTGCCCTTTTTTCGTGCAATCTGTGTTTCTACAGTACATGATTTAACTTACACTCGTGCACTCTGTAAATGGAGTAAGAGAAAGAACAAAAAAAAGAACAAACCACATAAATGGTTATGATGAAAACCACTGACACATCTGTCACGGTAATAACACCTTCAACTTTTTACCAAACACAGGTTATTGAGTGAAGTAATTTAAAGACGTTGGAAAAAAGAAAGAAAGAAAAAAGTGTCGAGTGAACAGTATGACCAATTTAACGTTACACTTGATATGCAAAGATGTTGAAGATGTTTTTTTATCTGTTGTCAAGTGAAGGACATTTTTTTCATATAAATCGACAACCTACTTGTGTCAGTTACTTTTTTTTCTCCTCTTCCTCTTTCTATTTCTATTTCTTACTGTCCAATATGGGTGAAAATATTTCAACAACAACAACAAACGTTTTACCCTTCATGTGTATACATATCGAATGGATAAACCTGTATATTGAAGATGTAAATGTGAATGTGTGTATCATATGATACAACATATGATGGTACAACTCACACAGGAACAAAATGTGATCATTTTCATCCTGTAGTTTATTTTATTTGCTATTTTTTTCCGTTACTTTTTTTCCTCTCTCCTCACTTTGTTGTATCTTTACAACAAAGTCAACTGGTCACTGGTACGAATGAAAGTACTATCATGTGAAAGAAAGGAAGAAAGTAAGAAATAAACCGTCAACCTACGGAAGGAAGGAAGTTAACTTGCACCAGTGTACAAATGGTCAAAAAGGAAGACAAGAATAAGTGAGTCATCATCATTTTTATTTTGCTTTTTTCTTCTTCTTGTTCTTCTTTTTGCTTTCACTTTGCACATTTTTTTTCTGCCTCAAGAAGTGGACACTTCTTCACTCTTTCTTTAACAGATGACAGAACAATTTACTTTCAGCTGACTGATCAGGTGATGTTTCATCCTTTACGATGACTTCTTTTTCTCCAAACTTCTTGTTGTTGGATACTTTACGTCTTTTGCAAATGTTATTCATGTATCATCACAATCAATACAGTGGTTTTCAAAACCCCATGTGCACAGTCAATCGTTATTTGACCTGGTTAACAAGTTTCATGATAAAGTCATGTAACTTATCATCTACTTGATAAAAAATTAAAGTGTAAGAAGAAGGAAAAGAAAAATTCAACTTGATGATATAAATGTACAAAGACATTAGAACATGATTTACTTTGTCCTCTAGTCATTCAAATACTTCAAGTTCAATTGAACAAAATGACAAAGTGAATTTACTAAATAAGTAATAAAGATTTTACCTCATGAATTGATTTATTTGATCTACATGTAGAATACAATTTACAATTTACATTCATAACATCAATTGGAAATCTTTGTTGAGAAGAAGGAGAAGAAGATTGAACAAAGGAAATATATAACTTGATGAGAATAATGTTCTAATCGATGTTACTTGTACTTTACCCGTTTATAGATGTAGATTCACCTTGAAAATTCGACCGTACAAGTAATATTTATGTCATTTTGACAATTTCATCAACGACGATGTAAAAATGTTGTTAAGTGTGTGTGTGTGTTAAATGTGTCGTTGCAATTTTCACCGTTGAGTTAATTCGATGTCGAATTTTTTTCTTTCTCACTCATTTTTGCTAAGGTAGCAAAATAAACGGTACTCAAGGTAATAAATCAACTTTGCAATTCAATTTCATCTGTCATATACAAGTTGAATAAACAGTTCAAGTGAAAGTATGAAGAAAAAAAAATATATATCGATATGATCTAAAGGATACAAGTTCAAAGTTCTAAAAAAGAGATATCAATGATGATGATGATCATTAGTTATAGATTTTTCCTTCTTGATTTCTATTGAATATTTAAAATTGGTCATTGCACAAGTTGTTGAATTATTTTAAAGAATGTTCTCATCGTTGACATAATCATGATCAATTTGATATTCCTGTCATCAGTTTGGTTTCTATGGTTTTCCCGGATGTACTTTCGATCGATAATGTCCAGGGATGAACTGTGAAGGTTATAAAGAAAAGATAGAACGATACAAAAGACACAAGAGACATAAAAGTGATGTGATTTTGTAGAAAGAAGAACAGAGTGTACTCAGTCACTTCATTTATGATGATCATCTTTTATCATTGTTTTTCACTAAATCTTGGTTGATATTTTTCCAACCTTAATCGTACATTCAAGTTACTTTTTTTTCAATCGACAATGTTAATTGAAATTAATTGACAAGCTTTACTTTTTTCCCCCCTTCTTCTAGTTCCACTCTTTTACTATTTAAGTTGTTCTAATTCTTCTTCTGGTTCTTTTTCACTGGTTGTCTATGTCAATCATTCACAATTGTAATTGTCAGTTAGTAATTGTACTTCATTAATTACTCCATATAAATTCACACAGTTGTAATTTTCTTCATCATTTTTATTAGTGAAGAGTAAAGAGTTTTTTTTATCTTTATTTTCTCTTTCTGTAAAGTTTCAATTACTTTTGAGAAGCCATTAAGCTGATCAATGAAATTAACGATAAAACGAATGATGATAATCATCATCATCATCATCATCATCTTGAACATACACACAAGTGTAGGGTCTACATTTATAAATATACAGTTGTCGAATGAATTTGTGTTCTAAGAATTTAGTTCTAAGTCCAATGTAAAGTTGAAATGATGAAAGAAGAGACAAAAAAAAGAACGAAGACAAAATCATTCGACTCTATACAAAGTTGTCTTTGTTCATTTAGCCAAAAAAGAAAAGGATAATCATTGGACTACTGATAAAATTACAACACAAGTGAACAAAAGTAAATTTGCACACAGAAAGGTTAATCATAGTGAGTTAAAGTGATTTTATTTCCTACATTTGAACAAGAAAGACTTAAAGGCATGAATAAACTTTTTTTTTGGTCAATTACATGATAAAAGTTGCATCTTAAAGAAGGAAGAATCTTTATTCTATCTTCATCACTTTATCTTTCTATCACATACAAGTACAAGCAATTGTACAAGTTGTTAGTGTGGTAAAACAGCCAATATAACGATAGAACAAGTTGAGTAAGAAAGAAAAAAAAAATAAAGTATATATAACTTAACTGTGTAAAAGAACAAGAACAGTTGACTTAATGTATCAATTGTACAGTGTTGTGACAGTTAAACTGTATTTATACAACAATCTATAGATAAATAGACTTAATCTGGTTCATTGCATTCATTAAATGTTATTGAATAACCAGTTCGATGATTTAAAAGACCAGCTTGTTTAACACATCGACCATTACAACAAGGTACACCTCGACAACAATCAATTAAAGATGAGCATGGTGAACCTCCCATTAAACAACATTGTTTACCAGTTTGAACATTTGCAATAACTTGACCAGGATTATTGATGCAAGCAATTTGCATTTGTTCACCATTTATAGGTGAATAAGCAAGAAAGAACAACTTGTAAACTGGATCAACTAATTGTACAATAGGATCATAAGTAATTTGTATAGGTAAAGTTTGTATATTTGATGGTTGTTGTTGAACTATTGAATTAACACAAGTTACACCATTCAATGAAGGCCATGTAATATCACCAGATTGAATTGGACAACGACCATTAGTACAAATAGCTGAATTACAACATACAATACCACCATCACATGCAGATCGACCTAATAAACAGCATAAATTTGTTGCTGAATCACTTGAATATGGTGGTTGTATACAACAACCAAAATATTTTTCATTTAAATGTTCAAATGAATGATAATACGGTCGAGTTCTATCAGAACACATTGAGTATTCAGTATATGTTAAAGGTATAATATTACGACCTACTTTAGGTAATCCATTGTTAGGTATATTTAAAGATAAATTATCATCTGATGCAAATCCAGCTGTCATTCGACAACGACCAGAACAACATGATTGACCATTACAACATGGGATGCCATTTTTTTCACAAAGTGAACCACCTAAAAGACAACATTCCATTTTAGATATTTCATATATATCAACTCGATTGTCTGTACGACAACATCCCATTGACCATGTTAGTGAATGATAACGTAAATATGGTCGAGTAGGATCATTACAACGTTTAGGTTGTTTACTGGCTGAACCAATGACAGGTAAGTCAAGTGGTCCAAGTGGTACATTTGATTGACACTTACTTCGATCGTATGTCTTCCAATTGGCTTGTTTTCGTGCTTCAGCTAATTTGGATGCCTTAATTGGATCATATGGTGATTGATTCTGATCATAAGTGATACCTGATGATGGAACAGGATATACATTTGGTTGTCCTAGTTGTTGTGGTTGTTGTTGTTGTGGTTGTTGTTGTTGTGGTTGTTGTTGAGGTTGTAATTGTTGTCCAGTTGATGATGGTGGTGGTTGTTGTGGTTGATTTATCGCACCATTGGGTTGATTGTATGAAATGACTGGTTGCTGCTGATTTGGCTGATTTGGTTGATTACCATTGGTGTACATTAGTTGTGGACCTTGATATTGATTTGATGCTGGTGGTTGACTAAAAGTTACCGGTTGTGTGTTGAATTGTGTAGATGGTAACTGCCTGACTGATCTTTTCACCGGGGGATACATTTTACCCTGTTGTTGTTCATGTGTGGTCATCCAAGATGGTGCAAGTTGTTGTTGTTGTTGTTGTTGTTGCAAAGATAGCAAATTTAGCTTTTGTTGTTGTAACTGCTGATATTGCACTTTACTTGCATCAAGTAATATTATTCTTTCTTCCTCTTGTAAAGGTTGAACAATTGATTGTCCTTTAACCATAGAAATGATTAGCTGGATCCACTTTAGTCCAACATATTTGTAACATATGGTCAAACCAACAGTCACACTTACCAAAATAATCAATATTTTCACCCACGTTGACATTTTTGTCATTTTTGTTCTTGTTGTTGTTGCTGTATGTTTACCTCGAAATAACTCAATGATACTATTTTCACTTTGTTTTTTTCATCATCAAATGAATTTTTATAACTCAATTAACCTCACAACTTTGGTACTGATGAACTGATGAACTGATGAACTGTTGAAATTATTTGAATGAATAATTTTTCATTCAAAATAAAATTCTTTCGTTCTCTTGATTCTTCTTTTGCTTCTTCATTTGATGTTACTTCACTTCAAACTTTAACTTGCTGACTTGAATGTTTTTTTTTGTTCTTTTTGTTCTTTGTTCTCTCTCTCGAGTGGCACTTTAAAGATTGCTCGAGTTAAATTGGTTGAAAGAATTTTCTTTCATTCAAAACACTGGGAAGAAAGAAAAAAGGAAAAAAGGAAAGGAAAGAAAAGAAAGAAAGGATAAATAATAGTCAAAAGTGAATGGTTGACTTGATATCAAATAATATTCAAATGTTTCATGACAGGTGGATATACACTTGATCATTAACAGTCAAACACTAGGTTGAATTGCTCTTCATGACATTGAAAGGAAGATGATGATGATGATAATGATATTAACTTAAAATATATATGACAAGGAAAGACAATTACTAAACCCTACAGTTACAGTTATACAATGACAAGGAAAGACAATTACTAAACCCTACAGTTACAGTTATACAATGACAATGAACATTCAAACAGTGTCTGGTCAAATAAATAATAATCTATAATAATATTTTTCATGTTGTTACAGTATCGTTTTTTTTAACAACGACAAAGATGATGATGATGATGATGATGATGATCGAAAGTTGGAGTAAAGTTAATGATGTAAATGTTAAGGTATCGATTGAAAATTCAAATACAACAAAAGTCTTCTCAAGTCTTTCCAAGTAAATAAGGGTGATAAAGGAAGAAAGAACATTTGCAGCCTAAAGTTAAAGAACTCGAGGAAGAACTCGAAGAATAAGAAGCAACTTGAACAAGTCTTTATAATGACAGACATCCATTTAAATTTGTTTCATTAGATTTTTTTTCTTCCCTTTTATCTTCGTGTACAATAAAAAAGCGGAAAAAAGTAATTTTTAGATAATTTGTAAGAAAAGATTCAACTTTACAATTGAACTGTAAATTTTTACAATGTGAAAAAAAGAACATTTTAGAACTTCTTAAAATTGACTCAAGTGAAAAAGTTGTTACAATTTAAAGTATAAAAGTCCCAAAGAAACATTTTAAAATATCAATTTAATTGTCATCATTTTGTTGAGGAAACAAAAATTAATTTAATTCGATATGAAAAGAAAGAAGAAAAATTGTTGATAATTTGTTCAGTCTATTAAGTAAACTGTTGTAATTTTGTTGCTGTTAAAGTTGAATGAATGAAAGTAATTACGTGTTAAACGTGTTCAAAGTGTCTGGACAAAGAATGTAATTTTGATTAACTTGTTAAAGGTGAACATATTCAAGGTGAACACAATCAAGATGTAAAAGAGAAGAAAATTGATTGAAAATGACTTTTTTTTTTGTCGTAAATTTTAGATGAAACATCGTAATCACCTTGACACATGATCAGTATAGAACTGGTTGAACTGGTTATTTCATCGATTTTCTTTGTCAATTCTTAAAGTATATATCGAGTCAGTTGGTGGACGTATATATTGAGACCATGTATAATTAACCATCAAGTTAAGCTACCAAGTATAAAGTTGAGTAGGTGTGTTTACACTTTGACCAATATTTGTGACAACCTTGAGGCGAAATGTTGTTAATGTTTTGTTCTATCATTGTGTGTCTTGTTCATTCCATTTCTGTATGTTCTCCTTCTTTGTCATTGCTAGTTCTAACCTACCAGGTAAATACAAAAGTCTAACAGTAGAATCATTACTTGGTCATCCAGTAGTTGTAAAGGTCAGCTTGTTGATTATCTAACAACAGTCAGTTCACAAATGATTGTCTGTGAGTTCTATTCTTTCACTATTCATCGAGTTCTTTCTTTCATCTTCTCCTTCTCTCTCTGTGTCTATTTCCTTTTGTATTGTTAGAACTTTGTATTCAGTTTACTCTTGAAAAACACAACTTCCCACACAAAAGGATACCAAAGATAGATGAAGAAAAAAAACTCGGACAATAGTACGGGTAAAGAAGTCTCATTATCCTTTTGTTACTGTCTCTTGTGACCATCAGAATACTTGTTCATCTTTTCTTCTTGCCTTTTTTTCCATTTGATGCCGCTTGAGAACTCAACTTGAGTTGTTTTATTTGATTCAAACGACAATACAAGGGCAAACATTCTTTGTCATTGTTTTTTGTCTCTTTTTTTCTTCTTCTTACCTTTTGTACGGTTCACCATCAACGGTACTGACACATCGTTGATGTTCTTCTCTTTTTTCCCAAACACACAGAGACACACACACAAGTTATACCTGGATGATGTGACCTTGTGATTCACCTGACTAAGGAAAATTGACACTTGTCACCTGAGAGCCCAAGGCAATCATCGTGCCAACTTACCCGAAACTCACAGACCAAAAGTGGACCCAGTAAAGTGTTTGAAGAAAGAACAAGGGAAAGAAACATCAGTTTCATATACTTCAACTTTACTCATTGTCCCTCGTAACCATTTGTTTGATCTTATTACCAAACCAATCAATTTGTAACTTGGTCCTTCTTTCACCAAAATATTCTACCTTTGCACGATAACAACCAATTGTAACTTTACTCTTGATGATGAAGGAGGACAAATGTGAACATTTGCAATCTTCACACGAAATAATGTTACATAGAAGAACAATTTTCTTTCTTTTCTTGTCTTCATTGAAAATGTTTCGTTGTTTGGTGAGGAAAGAAAGAAAGAAAGAAATATAACTCAATAAATGATTCTTCTTACTGTTACCATTTGTTTATAATGATTAATATGATTACACGATAGTTATATGGTTGTATTTGTTGAATGACCGATCTGTTGTTCTGATTCGTTGCATCCGGTTCGACAACGATCTATTAACTTGCGAGGAAAGGAAAGAAAGAAGAATACAAGTAAAGTATATAGAAAATTCTTGTGATATCCATTGAAGAATAATAAAATGATTGAATAAAGTATTTGAAATTTACAAGTTAAAATAAGTCAATTGATGCATATAAAAGTATTTTTTTACTCAATAACAAATAAATCGTTAAGAAAATTTTTATTTGTACTGTTGAATAAAACCTTAACCTATGATTAAAATATTTTTTGTCTTTACTATAAAAAAGAATAATTTTTATCCCAAACCACCAAGTGAATATGTTAGAACAAACAGGTGACATGCGTGTGACCTTTGGCTGTGCTGGAGGTCGAAGTAGCGAAAAAGAACAGAACAGAACTGAAAGAGAGAGAAAAAGTAGAACTCGAGGAAGAAAAAAGTACGAAAAGAAGTATAAAAAGAGAAAGAAATAAAAGTGCAATCAGTAAGTCTTTTGATGAAATGCACTAACATTTTCAATAGAAAGGAAAAAAAATTAATTTGCCGTCACCATTGACAACGATGACAAAGTAAGAAAAGAAAGAAAGGAAAAAAAAATTTGTAAATTACAATAATTGAGTTGCCAGATGAATAACTCCACATACAATTGGTTTACCAGCATTACCATTGACAATACTTTCTTTACCAACACCTTTACCAAGATCATCACCAAATTCAGTAACAACAAGTGTTCTATTAACAATAGAATGTGGTCCAGTAAGTGAAACAAGTTCATCAATGATTGAAAAATATGCAGAACCATCAGGATCAACAAATATATTACCAAGATCACCAACATGTCGAACCCAATCAGATTTACCACCATGTTGTGAACTAGTAGGATTAAAATGTCCACCAATAATATTAATATCACATGTACCTTCATCAGTATCTTTTTCACGTGATTCATGTACATGTAATCCATGTGCACCAGGAGTTAATCCAATAATTCTACCAGTTATTGATAAATATCTTGCATCCTGTTGTACGAAACGTACTTCACCTTCAACTTTAGAAGATTTAGATTTTAATTTAGCAACAGCACCACGTGGATAGAATTGTTGATTATAAGGATAAAATGATTGTTGTATATGATTATTACCAAGTTGACCATATGAATTATGATCAATAAATGGACCAGTTCGACGATCAAATGTATCATATGGATTATCATTTGAAATACTTTGAGGATTATTTGAACCAAGTGCCATTGATGATGCAATTGGATTTCGCCAATAACTCATTGGAAGTGTACCATGTGATCCATAAACATCAGGTTTATATAATGATGGAAATCTTTGTGGAGAATAAGTTGACATTGATGATGCTGGTGATGGATTGATTGATGTTGATCCTGATGAACCTGGTGGATATAAAACAGGTGGTGGTAATGGATTACCATTTGGATAATTGAAATGTGATGGTAAAGGTGAATATGAATAATTAGGTGGATAAGATGGTGAAGATGGATTTACATATTGATTATATCCACGATGAATCATTTGACCATTATAATTTGGTTGTATACGAATTAATGGACTAGATACTAATGATGGTGAATTACTGGGTGAACCATAATAATTTGAATTACCTTGATAACCATTTGATGATGGATACATTGGATATGATGGTGGTAATGATCGATTTGGTGATGTTGGCCAATAATTTGCTGTTACACAAGCAAAATTAAATAAAAATCCAGAAATCAAACAAATGTCGAATTTTGATGGTGCCATGTTAACTGTCATCTTTTACTTTTTGATTTGTTGTTGTTTGTTGAAAATTTGTTGAAAAACAATTACAAAATTAATTGTTAACTTTGTTTAAATTTGAACTTTTAACCCTTCAAGGGCAAGGACAAAGTTATCTGGTGACCAAGTGTCAATGTCGAATGTAAGAAGAATTAACAAAGTTGATAATTTAAAGTACAACAAGTTTACACACAAGGTAAAATTTACAAATCACCCAAAGTTATTTGCACCTTTGATGTGACTTGTCAGTGATCAACTGAAGTTGGACATGATGATACAAGTTTAGTCAAATTTGTTGTTATCATTATCATAGTTGTTGTTGTTGTATACTTGTTGTAAGTTATAGATGTACAATAACAATTGAACAAGTGTAACATTATCATTATTATTATTTTTTTCATCATAACAGTGAACAACTGTAATAGCAGTTATATTTGGTAGTTGTGTTTTCATTAGTCACGTTTACCAGTTACAAGTAATAGAAATAATGTTTTTGGACTGATGAACAGAAAATGAAAAGATAGATGAAAAGACATTACAGAGAAGAACCATTAAATGGTAAAGGTAGGAACATTTGATGTCATTCAAATTGTCACATTTCATACACAGCAAAGAACATCAACAACACATCAACATATCCACATTTGATTCAACAGTATTTACAACTGTCACTTGCAGTTATACACTGACACTTCCGTTTACTTGTTATTTTAATTCTCTTTTGATGAAATTCTTTTTGTTGTTAATTTTCAACACATCCAAATTCATCTTTTATCCCAACAACACGGAAATAAAATGTAAATCATACAATACAGTGAGAAGAGGATTTATTTCTCAACAATTTTACCAAATTCATTGATGAATAAATCCGGTCTTTTTAACTATATCTGTCTACTCTTCTGTTGATGATGATACATTTTATTCTTCAACTTGTAAATAGTAGTATATTCACAATTGACAATTATATAAAGTTATTCATGATCATCTATGATGTTATTCTCACTGTAAGTTCAACAAACAGAAAGAGATGTACAAAGACAAGTACAGACACATTTAACATCATCCAAATGGTACAAACTTTGTTAACCTACTCTGAGAGAAGGTTCTATTGTACTTGTTCACGTCATTTCATCGAATAAGATAGAATGAGATAGTCCAATGAGATAGGGATGTACTGCATCAGTAGTCATCATCAGTAGTCAATGACATACCTCAGTCTTTTAATCTTTGTCTGTCTTTTCCTCTTTTTCTCTCTTTTATCTAGTTCTATCATTCAATCCTTCTCTCTTTTTCCGCCCACACATCCGTTGGAATAATTACTTGTCCTGCTTTACATCTTTTCCATCCATTTTCTATCCTCTCTTACAATTGCATCCTATTTTTCTCTCCTCCTTCCGCATCACTTGGATGCACAGTCATCCTCTCTTTCTTTCTCTCTCTCTCTTTCTACTTTTGTACATTAAATTCTTCTTCAATCTTCTTTACAATTCAACCATCATCACAATTAATCACAATAAATTAATAATTTTCTTCCTTTCTAATATTTCTTAAGCATATTTTTCTTTTACACCATCAATACTTTGATCATTGTATTGTTTTACTCTTTCTCAAGACATAAGATCATTAGACTTTTATCTTATCGATAAAGACTTGTGGTTCCCTCATCTTACAGGTTCATTCAATTACTAAGATTCATGAACAATTGAAATCAATGATAAAGAAGATGCAAAGTAGATGACTTGTAACTTGTAACTTGTATCTTGTAAGAAGTAAAAGTCATTAGTGAATATATTCGATTAAAGTATCTCTAATGCAAGTTACAAACTAATCAGCTTGTGAAAAAGAACAAAAATTCATATCATCTTGTGCTTAATGATGTATATAGTAAAGGGTTATAATTTCATACTGAGCACTGTATGATGTAAGTAAAGAGTTACAAATGGAATGATCAATCAGTCAAGTAGAAACAGACAAAACTGTTTTATCTTTTATTAAGCCAATTTTTACGAAGACATCCAATTGTTTGGTGTCGGTAGATTTGGTGTTGAATGATGATTATAATTATGGTGACCAGTGGCATTACTTGGTGCAGTAGTAGCCGTGGAAGATGGGGTAGTTTTTGTTTCAAGACGTTCATATTCAAGGAAAAATTCTTTGACAACTTTACGCCAATTTGTTGGATCAAAGTAAACATAAGTTCCACGTTCATATGTAGTAGTTTTTTCTGTTGGATGCATACGGTTAGATCTTGTTATCCATACTTTTTCATCTTTATGGAATCTCCATTCACGATGATATAATTCATTTGAAGCTGCAACTTGTAATAAATCGTTAGGAAACATATAAAAGAGAAAAAATAAGGTATCATCTTCATAACGGCTCAACTTGTCACGAATGCTAGCTAATTTATCCTTAATTTGGTTATATATCAGATATTCAGATGGTACAGGATAATCTACTTCGTATGCTTTCAAAGGTACGTCCGACCAAGGACCTGGGAAGGTTGTATACAATGGTTCGGTTGAATTCAAGTCTAACTTTAAATTGGTTAAATCAGTACCAAGAGCAAGTGATACAAGTGAATGTTCAGTATCTGCTACCCTTATGAATGATAATAAACCGATCATACCAAATTGATCAGTTACCATGCCCATTGGAATATTTGTAACTCTACCATCTTTTGATGTTTGGATCCCTCGTTTACAATTTGTATTGGACATTGAATTTGTCGAACTGCCGAGAGTTGTTGATGTTGAAGAAGTTGACATTGGCATACATGATGAATTAGATGACAAGGTGGACATTTTGGACACTGATGAAGACGAATTAGACATTGATGTCAGAGATGAGCCTATTTTATAGAATGGAAATAAAACAAAAAAATATATCAACAACAAAAAAATTATCAATGAATTATACATCAATGACAATCGAGCATGTTGCTAATGGGGGGAAGAAAAAAATTTCTTTTTTACCTGAGGAACCGATTATACCGGCAGAATGACCGGTGGTACCTAAAGTCAATGCACTAGAAATGTGTCCAACTGGTGAATGACTTGACGATGTAATACTTGATTGCATCATATTGTGCGAGCCAAAGCCAGCACTTAAATTACCACCTAGACCACCAAGACCAGATGAATAATGTCCCGGATCTGGATTACTACCATCAGTTCGATTAGGAGGATTAGATCCAGGCAAAGCTGGAAAATCATTGTAATTCATGTCAAAGGCTGGTTGTTTGTTATAGTCATTCGAAGTTGAATCTTTGAACAATTGTCCAACATAATTTGGCCTGTTACTTCCTGGCGCTGAAGAACCCATGAAGTTACCTGATGAATTACCGCTGGAAGCAGAATTGTTCAAAGCAGAACCACCTCCAGATAGAGAAGGAAATTCGTTGATGTCAAAAGTTGAAGGTGGTCCAGACGAACCTGGGGGACCAGTAAGAGATATACCAAAATTTCTCCATAAATTACTCCGACGATTCGAATTCATTATTGAGGTTACCAGGGCAGTTGCTGCTGTATCTGGGCCTGGACTCGACATTATCAGCTTGTCTTGGCGTCGGTCAATTGGTGATATCAAATAGATACTTGAATATCAAAATTTGATTCGATATTATCACGAACCTAGATGTATTGTTAGCTGGCCTCACCTTTGATTCACCAGATGATTATGCAAATGAATAAGATTGTCGGCAGGTGGAACTCGTTGCAAAATCTTTTAGCGCTGTTTTCACTGTCAACTTAAATTATTCAAAGATATAACTTTTCAATCATCAGATGTATGTTTACAATATCTTTAGTTAACGTTGAAATTATCCAAATATGTAATAGTTGACTTTTAATATGTAACCAAGTCAACTAATTATATATAAGATGTAATTTAAAGTGATTTGAACCAGTTTTTCAAGAAATTTTTCTTGGTTACAGCCGTTCAAAAGCAAGCGAAAATGGAGGTGACAGCTGATCGGCCTAATGTAACGACAGCTGGTGGTTTATGTTAAAAGTATGAATAAGCCTGGAAAATTCGTTCATTCATGATGATGATTTTGTCTTAATCCTTATCCTCTTTTTTTTCATAGTCCAAAGTAGATTAATTTTATACAGTTGAATTATTTTATACTTAGGGTTTTTCAAAAGCAACTTCAAACAATTCAATCAAAATTTAAGTCGATAGTCTGTTGAAGTAGATTTATTTTTTTTCATTCTTTCTCTTTGCAACATCATATGATTTGAAGAATTTGCAAATTTATTTCAACATTTATCGGTATGAAATTGAACAATAAAATTTTCATTTTTTTCCACACACACACACAAAAAATGAGAATACATATGAATATATTTGGTTGATCTATTTATAGTTTACTTATCGCCGTAGGAATTGAAGTCAACTGAAGCTGAAGTCTGAAGTCTGAATTGAATCAAATGGAATTGAATTGAATGAAGCAACCAATTGATCGGTTGTCGATCGAAGTACACAGCTAGTATTATCATAAATATTGTGAGATGGTGAACTAATCTCAAGAGACTTAAATGAAATACCTATATGGATAGAGAATTAATTTAGTCAGACAGACGAAGAAACGAAAAGAACAAGTAACGGTAGTTGACTTGTTACCAAAAGATAATCTAAATGAAGGTGAAAATGAACAAAGTTAGTGAATTCTGAAACATCGGTCAGTATTATGATTGAATAATTCATTTTTGTTCAAACATTCAATTTGTATGCTGAAGCAGAAATAGTAGGATAGTGAAAGAGACTGAGAGTTCGTGACATAACTAAATACAAAGCTAATGTGAAGATGAAGTGGAATATAACAAAGCTTGGAGGCTAGTGAAGACGACGAAAACGACAAAGACATCCAATGGCGTAATTGGATGTCTCCACCAAATCCCAAACTTATCTTCCTGTAGGCATTTCACGCCTTTGACTTTCGATCGAACCATAAGGTGGTATCAAGTGTATATGATCTGACTCTTATTCAACGCTGTTGGACATTTATGGACCATCTTCACACCAAAATTATCTTCACTACTTTCACATCATGTGTGGGAGAAAAAAATAATTTGGTCACATTGTTACAGGTTAAATATTTCATCAATTTTCCTTAACATTGGTAATTCTGGGTAATTTATAATCGAGATTTTCTCAGCAAGACTCAACGAGATTAACCAGACACACAGACCAGACATCAATTCTAGATGGTTCTTCTTTTCAAGTGTGGAGAGAATTTATTCGATCCAGTCGTCGATATTTTCCGGTCTGAGGATAAAAATAAATATCACATGTCAAAAGGCCACCAAAAAGACCAGGTAAGAGACAGACAATCATTTGAGACGTACAGTTAAACAGTCAGCCAGACAGACAGTTAGTCAGTCGATCTAATTCAATAGTAAACGCACGATAAGATCCAGTGTAAAAGTCATCAATGGAATGTGAAGAGTCGGTTGAAAAGTTCTTTAATTGAACAAAAGTTACCCATGATGCTTAAGAAGCGAATTGGTTGAGTACACTCATTTGAATAACTCACCATTCCAATGTATATCATCAGTTTAATTTGCAAGCAGCTACTTTCACCCTTGATAGGACTGATCTTTTCACAGTCGGAAGTACCATGCATATGCTAATTAATCAGTCAATTGTGTCATTTGCGAGTCTTGATCAATCAGGATATATAAAATCTTCATTGTTTAACTAAAATAGTTAATGAATTTTTTAATCAATGGAACCATCAAAGCGAAAAGGTGACTTACAGGCTCAATGAGCACAAACCAATATTGATTGTCATGACGATGTGACATTGCTTCTTAATTGTCAAGGAATAAAGACAAAATTTCCTTTACTTTTTTTGGGTAAAAACAATCTCATGAAAGATTATTCTTCTACAGGTTTGACTTTTTTTTTCTTTCTTTTTTTCTTTATCCGTTCAAATGAGCAAAAACTTGAGTGAACATCTTTGGGTGAATACCTTTTATACCACATTAGGTGTCCTTACAACTAGAAAGTCAATTGGTAACAATGTGCATCAAATTATCCTGAGACTTGACATCAAGTATTCCTATGCATATGCTTGTTTTTTCTTCTCCTTTTTACTCTGGACATTGTCTTGAAAGTCTTCTTGATGCGTCACCAAAGCCACTTATAATGAATAACGTGCAATTGCCTTTCCACTGATGCATAGCGAGTACAATCGATTGGCCGTATAAATTAATGAACAATCGACCTTAACTGAAAAACCAGAACTTTCTTATCGAATTACCTGTCGTATTCATCCATGCAATACAGGCAAGTAGATAAAGAAGCATATCAATCAATGGTGAATTGATCACCTAGACGCTTTGAATCATTTGCCAGTACTTTTTTTTCCAATTTCTACGCTTCTGGAGAGTTTATTCGATACGTTAGAATCGATTTGTATTGTGAAACCAGGTAAAATAACACCACTTTTGTAGGATGAAATGAAGACTTGTGCAACAATTGATAGGAAATTGAGACGATCATGCAATTTTGACATCTGCTGGTTAGGATGTTATACTGAAGGTAATATGTCTTAACCAGATAAAAAAAAGAAACAAAAGTTAATGTAAAACTTAGATGATTTGATCACCTTGTTACATGTTCAACTTTTCTCACATTACAGTCTGAAATATCGAGTACAATTGGCAAGGTAAAAGATGTGTAAGGGTCAACAAGAAGTGCATTGCGAATCATTTGCACAATGCTTCTATCATCCTTGTTCTTATGTTACTCTCTCTCTTTGACTTGGAAACTTAATGCTGGTGGGTTATTAAGCATCAAAAAATACTTAATGCGAATAATTTGATGAATTGTGCAACATAATTACAATATTTGTCAAGGACAAGGATAGTATTAATAATGTTTCCTTGACTTGTAGCACGCTTGTTGAGCTTCTTATTGACCTCACAGCTGTTAACGACAAATAGTGTCCTCTACCGGATAAAATGGTAACTACATTAGCTATGTTAAAATTGTTGCATCAACAAGTTTACCAGGTTTGTCTTTGAAATGCTTGAGGCTGAAAACAAGTGAATATAATATTTCTAACCCTTTGAATTATCCTTTCTTTAATGTTATACAGGTAAAAAGCAAAATTCATCGTACAACTTTCTTCCTAACCCTTTTATTGACAGGACCGTTAAAATAACTGGACTTACTGGTCCAATGGTAAAACTTTTCCCGGTTCAGTGAATTTAATTGAACTTCCTCATGTCTGACCTGGCTGAACACTTGTTTCACTGTCAATTTTTTTTTCTTTCTTCTTTTTTTTCTTCTCCTCTTTCTCCCATTTATTTATCACTATAAACATAATCCAACATGACATTCAAGTGAATCAGTTCAATTATATTTTGTTGACATTCTTATTCTTACTTGTTCTTATTGTAAATTATGATGAAGTTCAATTAAAAGGTGTAGATAAATTTTGCAAGCCAAGTAAATTGATTCATGTGAAAAGAATTGATAGATAAATTGATTGGTTAAAGAAGGAAAGAAGAGAATGTACACACACTGATTGAACAAATAAACTCGATGATAAAAGAGAAGAGAAAAATAGTTCTATGTATGATTGAAACAATTGAATGTCCTGAAATAAAGTGTCTCTCGATCATATGATGAAGAAGAACAGGAAAAGAAAGTACCACGACAACACATGACAATGGTAAAAGTGTTTGTTGTGTATCGTCGAATGCGCACTATCGATGCCAATATCCTGGTAAAATGGAAAATACCTTTGTCTTGGCAATAATATTAACTGTGATGATCAATAATCAATCGTTTGAATTGATGGAATTTTTTTGGGCTAAAATATTTGTCATCTTATCAACAGGCACAGATAGAATAGATGAAAGAACGTCGTTCTTTCCAAGACGAGTAAGTGAGTGTATCAAGAAAAGGAAAATTACATTAAGAAAGAATTTAGTATAACTTTTTATTGGTCAAGTTGAAAAAAGTATTCCATATTAAAGGACCAAATACCAAGTTGGAAAAAATATAAGGAACAATTTGATCCATATTAACACATTGGTGTACCTTTGATAGCATGTTTAGAAAATGTATGAGTTAACTTTACTCCTTTAAGCAAGAATTTCTCAATTCCTTCACAACATCCACAACATGGGCTGAAAATTGAAAATATTATATACAATGGTGCACAGAACATCGATACTTCCAAAGCAACAGTGAAGAGTAAAAAGAACCACAAGATGGACCAACAACAGTTGCCCATTGTATGAAATGATATTTATTGGAAATACCAAGATAATTCAACACACACACACAGAACAGTATTATACCAAATCGTACAACAGTTGAAGAAGCAGAAGAAGAAAAAATGATCAAGAAGTAAAAGCAACAAACAGTTCTACTTAATGGAAACAATTTAACATCACACAATAATGAGAGTATCTCGTGGTATCATCACATTAGCATAAATACCAGAAGAACTTCCATTGCAATAGTCAATGCGATTATTACCTCCAATGAAATATACTGTCGATAAGCATATTTCAATGAACTAACAATGTATTTCCTATTTGAGTATATTGAGTATGAATGATGGATAAACAATGTTTAAATCAATTGCATTGAATAAGTGAAATATTTTAGTTGACTGGATGAAAAAAAGTGACAATGAACTTTCATCGAATCGAACTTTTCCTTTTACTTGATCATCTTCATTCGTTTTGATATTTCTTCCTACATCCTTACATCCTGTTGGTGATGGTGAAAGATTGGACAAAGTTTAACAATTAATTTATTCACTTGGCCATTTTGCCAGTAGATAAAGTGTGTGTATGTGATGCGATGTGATGTGGTGGGCATGATCAATGAGAAAGTAAAGTACTTTACGTCCTTTTATTCATTATAGATGAGAAAGAGAGAGAAACAGTTGATGGCAGTTATCAAAGTGAAAGAAGGAATGTTCGCTTTTCTTTATCATCCAATCGATCAGAATGAGATTGTAGGTGATGATGATGATGATGCACTTGATGATTACAAACTGATTGAGAATGCTCATAACGATCAGACATCATATCGTTGGATTCTTTGTTCAAACCATAGATCATAAAGATACTCAAATATGCAACAAAATCAATGAAAAAAGATGCTGAACCCATTTTTGTTTGTTTGTCGTTGTTTATCTCGTTGATGATGATGACGTTTTAATTGTGATTTGAAGTGATGATCGGTAAAGATGAAAAAGACTTGTTTATATCACACCAAATGTAATGTAAATTGAAGACTTTGCTTGTCCTTGAATGTAAGAAAGTACTTTTACTTGTTACAAGGGAAAAAATGTAACGAAATAATCAAATAATTGGTTGATATTTGATGTTAGATGATGCTGATGAAAGTTTGATTGAGGGAGAAAAAATTTGTGTAAAAGTTAACACAAGTTACTACTGACTGTTGTGTTATTATGTTGCAGTTGTTGTTGTTAGATGTTGATTGAATCAACTTTGCAGACCAACAACCAGAGGCAATACTGACAAAATGGCAAAGATGACAGAATGAGAAAAAGGAAGGAAAAAGGAAAAAGGAAAAAGGCAGGTACAACTTCACTCACACACTACAACACTACAACACTGTTACTAGCATGTACTAAGAAAATTGTAAGTGATGGAGGGAAGGAAGGCAAGTTCACCTTCGAGCTTGAAGCAAAGTTTCACCAAACCAGTTTTCAGTTTCACCTTTTACTTCGACCACCAGACTGATGGTGTTTACTTTCAAATATGTGTGTCCCCGAGAATTAGGATGAGGACACAAGTACACACATACAGTAAAATGTTTCTCTTTGACTCTTTTACCTTTTCACTGGTATATCGGTGTTTGTGTCTCTTTGCCTGTCCCTTTACTGCCCTAAGCTTTATTTACCTTGTGTTTACTTGGACATCGGCTTATAATGACCCTGTGTATGTGTCTTGTCTTGTCCTGTCCTGTCTTTTTGGTTGAAGAAAAGGTGAACAAATCATTCGTTCCAACCATCACCAGGTCAGGTCTTTGGTTGATTAAACAACTTGACCTGTTCTTTGCATGGAACATCTTGTAGTTTATACCTTTATTTTCTCCGTGAAAAGTTGTACTACAACTCTTCATCATGTATTATTTTCGTCACAGATTATGAAATTTTCTCCCCAGACAAATACATTTGTTAATACTGATACATCTATGTGTGTGTTGTTGTTTACTCATATACATGTATAATAATAACTATTTTCTCATCGTCTTCGATGATGATGATGATGATGTGAGAACATTTATTGACTTTGGATTTGACTGGTAAAAGAAAAAGAGGAAAACTCCCAATGACACAATAAGGGACTTTGCATGTATTTCGTGATGAGGCAAACAACCCACGAAAAAAAGAGAGAGATAAAAGCATGAATAAACGACATCATGCAATATTCTTCCTTTCAATGAAAAAAAAGGTCTTCTCTTCATCATCAAGGACTTTTATGTGATTGATTTGTCATTGACATTTTCTTCTTGCTTTCTTCTTCGTGAATTATGATGTTGAACGACACAAACACATAATAAAAACTTTCACCAATAAAATACTCATGTGTCACCTGTAATGTTGTTGTCGTTGTTGTTGTATACTGTTTTGTTAGATCTTAAATGACTTCAATTTTCATCGACTATCACTTTGCTTTATGATAAAAGCTGGCAAATTACTTTGTACATTTTAGTTAATTTTAGTACTTTTATTACATATCGATAAAATAACGTGAGAGAAAAAAATCAATCTTGTATACAAGTTAACAACTTCTTTTGAAATACATCTAAATTACAATTTGTCAATTTATTCGATGATGGTGAAAATCATTTCGATGTCTTGAAAAATAAACAGTTGAATAAGTTAACGAAATTGTAACCAAAATAAATCAATTGTACTATCGATCAATTGATAGTTTATTCTATTCTTACCTGATGAAAATTGTTTATCTTTCGGTCAAGTTTATTTACCACACAATAGTACAATTGAAATATATTAAATACAATGAAAGATACTTCTTCTAACTGTGTGAACTTTCATCACAATTGTATTGTCAAGCAGTGAAACAAATTAAAAGTAAAGTAAACTTAGAACATCGATTAAATAATACTATGATAAATTTGTCTTCTTCTTCTTCAAATCGTCATTTTCATATCCGTTTTATTTTACTTTTTACTTTACTTTGTTTACTCATTGAATGACGTAATCTTTGCCACACTTTGAACACATTTGACAATAGAACTGAAAAAGTGTCGAATTTACTTTGGTTCTTTTTAGTTGACAAAAAAAAGAAAGTTAGTACAACGTTCAATGTTCAATTAACTTGAACAAATACTAATAGTTTACTTTTGACAGAAACTTTTTAATGAAAATGTACTATATTATTGTAAAGTTTAAACATTTTTCACTTTAAAGTAAATGTAAATTTTTTAAAAGCAAAAAGTTTATTTTGTTCTTTCTTCTTCTTCTTCTTTTTTGTGTGCACTTTGAACTTGACGGTTACTTGGTTTTAAGAGAGAGAAAGAAAAAAAATGAATCTTGAAAAATGATTAAAAAAAATGATGAGAGTCTTTTATAGTGTTGAAGAGAGGAAAAAAAATTAGAAGAAGAAAATGAAATAGAATTAAGATTAGGTGATTTTGGTCGATTCGCTTGGTGTAGGACACATAAAAATTGTTGATACATTGTGTGTTTGTGTTTGTGTTTGTGTGAGTATAAGAAAACAGAGAAAAAAGATTAAGAAGAAACAAATTTAAGATAGAACAACATTGCAAGTCAGTGAAAAGTAGAATTAATGTCATACGTGGTGATGATGATGATGCCACTTAAGTGAATTTGTGTGAAAAAATGAACTGACAGTTAAGTGGACACAGTGATGGACAAAGTTTAAAGTAAAGTAAAATGTCACCCATGAAAATGTATCTAAATCTATTTTGTGTCTTTGAGTTTGTGTATATCATACTGAATTATGGCGATTTTCATATGGACAGTTGAAATTTGATGACATTATTTTTTTTTCATCCCCCATTTTTCATCTTTCTTCTCCTTTGGACTGCTGATCAACCATTTGATGCAAGTTTAGTAAGTACGAATTTTAAGTTGTGCCCTTATCGTTATGATATTTGATAAGATTGATTAATTTGTTTCTTCTTCTTCTTACTTTTCATGTGAAGATTAATTTACACACGAATATTCGTACTGTGATGGTGATGCAGTTTGAAACATGAAACGCCATAAGTTACATTGATTTTCATGTGGACCAATTGATATTTCATTTGAATATGGATCTAATCGCATATATCGACGTTCTTCAGGCACATATTTGGCCAAGATCGACCTAATTGATTTTGATGGTTTTCTGGTGATGAAAAAAAAGGTTTTTTTGATTTGATTAAATTTGATTTTAATTTGAATTTTATAATTAATTAAACTTACCCATGACGAATAAAATGTACCCATGTTTCCATAATTCGTGCTGAAAAATCTCTTCATCTTCAGTAAATCTGTATGTTTAGTAAATGGTAAACCAAATACAAATGGCAATTCATCAAAGTGTACAACACCCATCCATTTACCCATTTTGAATTTGATGGTCGATGTGTAAATAAATAATGATAAACAGATAATTTGCATTTGCCATTGATTCAGCAAAAAATACACTTGGACATGTTATTATAAAATCACCAATTGTTTGATAAAATTTTTCACGAATTAAATTAACATCTGATGGTGAATTTGTATTTAAATTAGAATTTGTTGATGTTGATGATGATGATGAACCATTAACTAGTTCTGACATGAAAAAATGTGAAATCATTTTAGGTCAGGTTGTGGAACAAATTTAAATGCTTCCTCTAATAATGGTATAACTTGATATGAATTAACTTTTTTAGGATTATTATTAGAAAATATTGATGGAAATGTCCAATGTAAAAAAATGATCCTTCATCTTTAACTGATCCAATTAATATATCTTTTTTATTAAAATAATTCAGATGGTAATTTAATTGCTGAATATGGATTAATTGGTAAAAATCATTACCAATTGTTGCACCAAAGTTGGATGAAAACCAAACATCATATCATCAGCTGCTTTAGCTAAAAAATTTGCTTCTAATTTACGTAAACAATTAGATACTCTTCAGGATTTTTATATATATTAATTCTATCATTAGCACATGATAACTTTAGTTGCTAATTGTTGAGCACGATCAATAGCTAATGATTGATCTTCTAATACTTGTGGATATAATGGTGAACCTGATTGTAATATTTGCACGTGAAAATAAATCACGACTAATTGGTGAAATTAATGAAAACCAACTGATATTGCCCTGATGATCCACCGGCAATTGTTATACGTTTCTGGCTCACCACCGAAATATTCAATGTTACATTTAATCCATCGAAGTGCAGCTACTTTGATCATGTAATCCTTGATTACCTGGAGATGAATCATGATTTGTATTTAAAAAATCCAAGAATACCTAAACGATAGTTAAAGGTAACAACAATTATATCTCCATATGCTGATAATACTCCACCATCGTATAAATCACACATCAGCTGATCCGATATAAATGCACCACCGTAAATCCATACTAAAACTGGCTTTAATTGATGTGAATGTGATGATGATGATGATGATGAACCAACTGATGACCATATGTTTAAATATAAACAATCTTCTGATGATGTATCGGACTACCCATGGTGTTCTTTCTACTCCGATGATCTAAATGATATTGCAAACATGGACGTGAATGTCGAATTGCTCGATATATTCCATTCCATGGTTTTACTGTTTTAGGCTTACGAAAACGTAAATCACCTATTGGTGGTTCTGCATATGGAACACCTAAAAATACATCAATATCTTTAGATAATATTTCTATACGTTCACCTTGAACTGTTCCATATTTTGTTTTAACAAATACTGATGATAATGATTCAAGTTTATACATTGAATCTGATATTGATCCATGTGTTGATCGAGATTCAGATGAATGACTAGATGATGTAATCAGTAAATTGTTTAATGGTTCATAATAGATGAAATAAAATAATACACATATTGGTATTGCAACAAGTGTAAATGCAAAAACAACTCGACCAATTATACCAATTGTTGACATTGTATTTGTTGGATTACTTCTTGAATCTGAAGAAGAAAGAAAAAAAATATATCAAATCATTTAAACAAATAAACACATTGATAAACAAACAAACAAACAAACATAAAGATAAACATAAATGTTTATCATGATAAAAAGGACAAAATGTAAATTTTTTTCAGGAAAAAAAATCGATAATTCTTCTCAATTTCCGGTTTGATTGGGAAGAGAAAGAACATTTTGTCATAGATGGCTTTTATTCGATGGTTGAATAATGCAACAATTTACAAAATTGCTACTTTATTCAATGCACGAAAGAAGAAAAAGAAGAAAAGAACAAGAAAAAAGTCTGATCGACAGGTCAACTTGAACAATTGACTTGAACAATTCTAGGACAGAATGTAAAATGTACAATAAGTACAATAAATTTTTATGAGATGATGTAAATAATGTTCGACTTATTTTATTGTTGTTGTTGTTGTTGTTATGGTGAAATGTTTAGTAATTCTCACCTGAAATTGGGTACAAACCCGATTTAATCATATTGCTTGTAAGAATAGAAGTATTATTACTTGCTGCATTGTAAGATGATACTGATGAACCAATTGCATTTGTTAATGTAGCTGTATTACTATTAGAATCAGCAGGTGAAGGTAAATACATAGGATTTCGTCGAAATGAATGAGGTACAACTGTTACTGTAGCATTAGATCGATATCCACTGGATACTGATGATGTTAATCGGTCATCTCGATGATCTCGATGATCATAACCACTTGAACGACTACCGTTTGATGAATTATGATGCATTTCTATTCCTAAACTATCAACTGTATTATCATCATCTATGTTTCTTCTCATTTCGTTAACAAAGTCAACTTTATTCTAAACAAATCAACTGAGTGCACTTTCAAACTTACTCACTTGATGACTTGACTTTACTAAACTCAACTGATTGACTGAAATGTTAAAACAATCCTTCTTTCTCTAACTTTATTCTTGGAAAAGAAAAAATGTGAGAAAAGAACTTTTTACTTACTGTTCAAGTGTAAAAATGAAATGATCCAAGTAAAGTTTTTTTGTTTTTTTTCAAATGATGATGATGATGAATGGTGAATTAACCAACAGTTAGTTATGGATTGATCAAGTTGATTAGTAATGAATTTAGTTGGTTGATGATGATGATGATGATTCACACGATTTCAAAATAAAGGAAATAAGAAAAAAAGATAACAACGAGATGAGTTCAATCAACACGGTGAACAAGTTGTAACAAAATGAACAAGTAATTTTAAGTTAAATTGTAACTGAGTTTACTGAGTGTCACTTATAACGGGATTAATGTAACTGATTCTGACCATTTGATCAAGTGGGTGGATTAATGTTGTCACTTAAACATTTGTCCTTTCACAAGTGAATGATTAATGAGTTGGTCAAATTGACTTGAAACTTCCTGATTTTCTTATTATTTTTTTCTCTTTCCTCTTCTTTAATTGTTTACTGTCCAGTTCAACTTCATACACACACACTAAATCATTTCAATTGAACTGTTTAACAATGTTTTACAACAACAACAAGAAAAATGTTCTTTCTTTTCATTTGAAAATATTGAAAGACATTTAACAAAAATATGAATAAGTATCAGGTACTGAGAAAGTTTAATTTCACTTTTAATATTGTCTTTGAAAATTGTTTTTCACTCAAATGAACTAACTTGTTGTTGTTGTTACATAAGATGACAACAATAAGTGTCATGAGTGTCTTTTTAACAACTAGTAACAAAAGATGACAAACTAAAAGTCACTTGATGGTAAAAAGTGAAAAAGTAGGTGGTAACAACTTTTATCCAACTATTATTTCAAATTATCAGTCAGCTGTTGAATTCATATTAAGGTTGTGATTGAAATAAACTTTAAATGTAAGTCGTTGGGTGAGAAGAAGAAGAACAACAATAACAACAGGTACATTTAAATATTATTGTGTTTATGAGGACCAAATTCATCATGCAATGAAAACTCGTGTTAACAATTGTGTCACAATAAATGCGGACAATTTTTTTCTTCTTCTTCTTCTTCTTTATTTTCGTTGCTGTTGTTTTTGTGTGTACAATGACAGGAGATAAAAGTTTACTGAGGAATAAACTTACGTACGTGGTCATCAAGTTGTTGTTATGATGAAACTAGACACTCATCAGTGATCAGTCAACAGTCCTTCACCATCATTATCATATGTGAAATGTGTGTGAAATATGATTCACATGGATTCAACTGTAATTTTATTTTTTTCTCATTAAATTGTTTTCCTTTTTTCTTCTTCTTCTTAACTTTTTCTGCTACTCTGGTTACTTTAAATAACTTTACTATGAGACAATTTAAAAGTTAATTGTATCTTTCAACTTCCTCACTGTCACGCATGCCTTAGTTAATTTAAATATTACACTGACCAGTTTGATGAAAGAAGAAGAAGAAAAAAACATTGTAAAAACTGAAACAAACAATTTTACCAAATGTTTAATATGAAGAAATAAATAAAACGTCACATTTATATACGGAAGAAGAAGTAAAAGAAAGAAAAAGAACTGCTCTACTTGATCATTTGAGTGTTTTAAAGTTAATTGAACTTTTAAGGGTCAATCACAATCTGTTCTGGACACTCATCACTCTTTTTGTCTGTCCTTAAGGTCACTTTTAAAAGTTAACTTTGTTGTTGTTGTTGGTCTTCTTCTCCTTTGACACCCTGTGATGCTTTCACCTGATTAATACTTGAGTCTTTTATGTTAATGAACAAATCACTTGATCATCAGTTAATCTCACAAGTGACACTCAATCAAACTCACCCATTATAATCAACTTTTAAGGTGATCATGACAAACAAATGACACTTTAATTGACAATACATTTTGTACTTACGAAAATCGATTGGACACAAGTTGATATCATTGTCTTTCTTTCTTTCTTCTTCTTCTTGCCTTTTGTGTAGATGAAAAGTATAATTGTCTTTGAAAAAGTTAACGATGTAAACAATCACTCTGGATGATTAAAAAGAAACTTCCTTTTCTTCTTTACATCGATCGATATTATTCAATTTAAATTGTTTTTCTTCTTTAAAATTAAAATTGTTGATTCACTTGACAATAAGATGAAGATAAATTTGTTTACAAAAACAAATGACAAAGTTGGTCAAGTTGAATGAGTTGATCTGATAATCAGATGAATCAGTTGGTCAGTACACCTTGAAGATTAAAGAGAAACTTTTGTCAATGAGTAAAGATGACAAAATGATAAAATATTTATGTTGATGATGAGGAAATTTGTTCTTCTTTTGCAAACACACAGTAAAGTAAGTTAGAGAGATGATTCAAGAAACTTGGATAGAAGAAGAGTAGAAGAAAAATTTAAGCATCCTGTTTGTCAGTGCAAGCAATTCATGTACTTGGCAGTAAAGTAGTAAAGTAGTAGACAAGACACAACCCACTTTTAAGTTGAACTCGTCCTTTAATTGTGAACCAGTCTTCGTACACAACATACACACACACTGTTAATGTCTTGTACAGTCAAGTTAACTTGGACACAACATCACGACAAGTGTCAATTTCATCTTGGAATCATTGCAAAAACATCACTAATACAAAAGACTATTACACATGGTTTACATTGTATTGTAAAAGATGTGATTTTCTTTGTCATCATCGTGAAACATCTTCTCTCAATTTAAAATGGAAAAAATAAGTTGATAAAAAAAAACTTTCATTCATCGTTAATATTTGACCAAGTGAAGGTTGCATTCATACATTTCATGTACAATAGAACAAGATTCACATTACAAAGATCAAATTGTTATTTACACTTAATTTTTTTTTCTTCTTCATCTTTTACCCTTTTACTTACATTTAACAGTCATTATTATCAAGTAATTTCATTTAAGTAAAGTCACAGAAAAAAACATTTTAACTTACCTACAACGTCAATTCAATTAAACTTGTCTCTCAGTTAGACCTACTTTTGGTTGGTGGTTAAATTGTTGGTCCTTTTTTTATTAAGTACAACAAAATAGTCAACATTTTTCCTTCTTTTCTATGATACAAAGATCATTCAACTTGTCGATGAAGAAAATTGAATAAAAACATCCACAAAGACATGGATATATATATATGTTGACCATTTATTATTGACAATTGGAAATCACACGTTACACGCTATTGAAATTGAATGCTGTAGTTGGTTGATTGTTGTACTTAGTGTCTGTTGTATTACTTGTTTGGTTAAATTGAAAAATGTTTGTTTGGGATAAAATAATTTGTTTCTATTGAGTAAAGATTCACCGGCGCAAATAAATGAATGTATTTTATACTTTCAGTAGGTTAATTGACCTCCTGATGAGACCACCACGAAGTATCAATTGAAATCAATTTGAATCACAATTGAATTGTTCTTTTACTCACAAAAAAAAAGAACAAACCATTGTAAATTACGTACTATTTCACTTTTGATCAATTTAATGATAACAAAGAATAAATCATACAAGTTCATTCACTTAATCAAATTGATAAATTGTAAATATATTTAATGTGAAAAATTCTTTTTAATATAATTTAATCCACTTGTTTATATTTATATTTATATATATTTGTCTGTCTGAATTTATATGATATGTTTTAAAATTGACAAAAGTATTATACGAATAATAAATTATCATCGCTTGAAGGTGGATAAAATACTTCAAATCAAATACAAAATACAAGATACAAAATACAAAAAGATAAAAAAGAGTTTTCACAGATTTTACACACTTTCGAGGTTAGAATAAAATATTTATACAATTCAAAGATAAAAATATACAAATTTATTATAATGATAAAAGAATTACCTTAAAAGAAAATTGTTCATCAGTTGGTAAACTTTTTTTTTCTTCTTGTTGTTCTTGTGAACTGTGTTGTGTTGTTCTGTCGGTTCATTACCTTTATTTTTGTTGTTTTTGTTGTTGTTTTCTTTTTTTTTTGTCTTTCCTTTGATAATATAACTTGTTTACTTTTGTTCAAACTGTTTTTTCCGGAGTAAAAAGATGATACAAAATTAGGGCAAAAAGAAAATATAATCAGTGAAACCGCTCAACATCAACATCAACAGTAACATACACCAATTACAAAGTAACCTGTGTGTGTTTGTGTGTTCTAGTTAATGGTAAAAATTGTTTCTTTCTTTTCATCTTGTGAGTTATTCGTGAACACAAAGTGAACAAAGTGACTTAAAGTAGATGAACAGACAGACAAAGTGATCTAAGGGTCAACCTGTTCAATTTACTTGGATGTGGATATTTTCTTCTTGTATGTAACATGTTTAAAATGTTCTAACTCTGTAATAAGAGTATTTGTACTTGTTAATTCTTTTCCTAGATGACAAAAGCGAAAGAGAGAGAGAGAGAGAAGTAAAATTGGTAAAATTGGTAATAGAAAGTAGTTCAACTAGTTCAACTAGTTCATTGGTTGACTTTGAGTAGGCCAAAAAATCGAAAAAGAGGAGGTTTCAGAACCAGTAGTATTCTCTTCATTATATCCACCAACAAACACGGTCACTGTCTTGCGTACAAGTGTTCTAAATGTCTACTCTGGTAGAACTGGTAGACATTCATATGTGATATCCAAGGTTGCTTCTTTATCTGGTTCTTTCTGGTTACACCATTGATTATCTAATTTGGTATTTTAATCATCTGTATCTTATTACAATCAACTGTGACAATCAACTTTATTTCATCTTTAATCAAAAGTCAACACATTTCAAAAAAAGAGAACAATTTGAAATCTAGAAAAAACAAACAAAATCTTCCTTTGTCTTGATCATCATAAAATTTTTACCAAATCAATCAACAATCAAACGAAATGGAAGTTGAAGTTAGTGAAACATTTGCACCAAAAGCAGGTAAAAGACCGATAAATTTTATCGTTCTCAAATATTTTCTTCTTGGTATGCTATTTTCTAATGGAATTGAATCGATATTGATCATTCCCAAGACAATTTCATTGATGGAAGCCAATGAAAATCAATTGGAACAGTTAGCTACTGCATATGAAGAACATGATTCATTCAAAGATCAATTGAAGCAATATTCTTCATTGATAAAAGCAACAGTAAAGCAAGAAAAAGATTCATTTGATTCGATGGATGAATATTCTTCATCTTCTCATTCACAGAATCATATTAAGTCACATTCAATGAAATCGATTGATCACAAACCTTCACATAGAAAAATTCACATATCTTTTCAAGCAAAAGAAGAACCAATGTCTGGTAATGGAAATGATAGAATCATTGAATACCTTATCTTGACATATGGTATAATTACTTTGATCATTGGACTTGTTGCAGTTTATCAAGAAAATTCTAAATTACTCCTACTTTTTATCATCATTGTAACTATTGGTTTAGTTATATTATTTTTTTCAGGACTTACTTTAATTGTTTTCATGGCTATACTTAATGATATTATCATTGCTTTAGTTAGTTTTAGTTTTCTTAAAATGATCAATTCAACTAATATACTTGATTATCCGACCAAAATTGATACTGATTTCAATGGACAATCAACTTATAATTGTTGATTTAAGGAAATTCAAGAACATTCTTTTCTTAAATGAAGGGAAAAAAACTTTAACATCAAAATCAATTGAAAAGAATTTCTTTTGTGTGTGTGTGTTGATATTTCATGCATTTCGAAGTTAACTTGTGGTGGTTTTAAAAAAATTTAAAATTCAAAGCTTGAAATCTGTGAAATGAATTTTGCAATTTACATGACAATATATTGCTATTATTATTATTCAAATTGTTCTTGTACTTCTTTCAAATGAAAAATATAATCCGTCTAAAGAAAAAAAGATAATCGATATTATCTTGAAAATACATTCGATGATATCAACAAATTTCATGATGATGATGTTCAACTAACTGTGATTTAAGTTTCATGTGTCAAATTGGAAACAATCATTAAGAACAAATTATACCAAGCGAATAATTAATGTTGATAATGTTTAAATCATATCCATTGGATGATGTGATGATCAAGTGACTTTTTCCTTTTTTTCCCCGACAAAAAGAAGCAAATAATTTTACCTAAAGCATCAAGTAAACTTATGCCTCGATAAATACTGATTAATGTAACAATTTCATCTATACGATGTTCTAATGTATAGTATAGAAGACATTTATAATTATAAATTTTACTTGTATGATTCATCTTTAACGATTGAATTGATTACAAGTTGATCGCATCAAATGATTAATATGTTAATCGTTAAATCATTCAAACTTGAAGACTAAGGCTGAAGATGTCGTGAAAGAATTTGATGAAAGAGAAAGAACTTAACTTTCTCACTTATTCTTCGATCTTCTTCTTGTGTATATAAATTTGTGTCCTTTCTCTCTCTCGCTATCTTTCTCTTTGTCTTCTTCGTCCTTTCCTGTTCCATGTTTATATGTGTGTGTGTCGAATTTAACTTGTGTCCTTTACATACAGTAAAGTACTGTTAGAACTTTTCTCTCATTCTCTCATTCAATTGACGCACATTGAGTCTATTGCAATCGTTTTTGACAAGCAAAATAATCTTTTCAAGTATTAAGGTCAAATGTTCTAACAATCAATAAAATTTCATCTTTAACATGCATAAAAAGTTCTTTCTCTTCTTCTTCTTACCTCAAATGTAAGCCTAAACAGTCAAATATTTACTTTAAGTGAAGAATGATAAAAAAAAAGAAGAGTAAAAGTTGTTCAATTAATTATCATTGTAAGTGAAGGAGGGAAAAAAAAATTTGTCCCGTTTGTTAAGATGAATATTTAATATTTTAATATTTAATTTCGAACGAGATTTTAAAATAATGCAAGATGATCAATTTGTTAAATTGTAAGAATGTTATAAGGTTACTTCAAGTGTGTAATAAAAAGTGCAAGTTGATGAAGACAATGAAAAGAGAAGACAAAGTTAAAGTTGAAGTAGTAGTTTGTTGATTTGATCATGTGTATGTGTGTATGTTTACATTGGTCCAGGTGATAACATGCTGAATAATTGTTACACAAGGGAAAAATGAAAGAGAAAGAAAGAGAAAGATGAAAGAGGAAAAAGATGAAAGATTATTGAACGATCAACAGTGACAGTTGATTTGAAAGGGCAAATGGACTACAGTGTACAGTTTGTTCAGTTTGTTCAGTTGGTGTACACTCGACATGAGGTTTGGTAAGCACATTGACATATCTTGAGTTGTCGCAATAAGCGGTATAAAGTAAATGAGGTTGAAAGTCGACATTGTGCGATAAAGACAGCAAAGACAGGAAGAAGGTAAAAGGGAAAAGGGAAAAGAGACTGACACAAGGCAAAAGTATATACGATAGAAAGAACTCGAGAACGAGAGAAAGAGAGAGTAAAATGGGCATTTGAGCATTTGACAAGGAGCAAGGAAAAGGCCTGCGTCTTTACTGCGCGTCCGTGTTCTGTTCTTCTGTGCCAGTTGTGTGTGTTCTATCTTATACGCCGTACAACTGCATGTTCTGTGTAACATCGAGTGAGACTCGAGTTGTGGTGGTGGTTGTCTAGCACACAGGTTCTTTCTCTCTCTCTATCTTTATACTTTTTTTTCTCTCTCTCTCTTTCTCTCTCATTCTCTCCCGGTTTTGATCGAAGTGACTTCTTTGTCGAGTCAGTCCAAGACCTCAGAACAACCAGCTACCAGTGAAGGGAGGGGGGGAAAGATAGAGAAAAGAAAAAACGAAGAAGAAAAAAAATACCCAAGAAATTGCAAGAAAGAAATAAAAAGCAGATGCACATGGACACACAAGACTGAAGTAAACGAAAGAACTAAAGAAAACGAAGGAAAGAACGAAACTTCTCAAGAATCAACGTCCAATAGAACAAGATTCTACTTTTCTTCTCTTCAAGTTGCCGCTTTTCTCTTGTCAAGATTTTTTTTCTTCTTCCTTTTTCAATTGATTTTCAACTGTGGCCAGGTGCTATTTCTTCAACTTTATTCAACCTTCTTCTTGTCTTCCTCTTCTCTTCTCTTCTTCTTTTTCTTCTCTCCTGTCGTCAATATCTTTATTTTTGAAAAGAAACAATTTTTCACATCCACCTGATCGCTTGACAACTGTAAATCACTGAACCTTCTTCACTCAACAATGTATCACATCGTAAACTTCCAAGGTAACTTGAGAATAACTGATTTTTCCTTTCTTTTCACCTTTGCAACATTTTTTTATTCTTGACAATATTTTTTCCTTCTTCCTTTGTTGTCATTGTTATTGTATCCATCAAGTTGTGGATGAAAGAAAAGACAAATTAATTGATTCATCCATTAACATTGATCTACCTTAAATGTTACCAATTTTTACTTTGACTTGATGTCAACTTGATCAAGAGAAAGAACAACAACAAAGTGACAATTTCATTTGATTGATAAAATGTAATATCACATACAAAACAATCATTCAATTGTTACGTAAATAATTGAACAGGTGTATGTTATACCATGTGAAAAAAATTCTCTGTTATCTTGATAATTCAATTCACTTTCATACTGGACACAACTTACTACTTTATCTTTAGTATGTTTATGTTTGTTTTGTCACTTGTAAAATATGTTCTTTCTCAAAATATGTTTCTTCTCTTTCTCAAAAGACTTGTTGTAGTTGTTGTTGTGTATATTTTCATTTGAACTTTCACCAGGTGTACAACTTACAAACATACACTTGACACACACAGTTTTATATTTGATTTGATGTCCAGTTTTTCTTTCTTTTCAATTTACATTTTCTTCCATTTCACTTGAATTGAGGAAAGTTCTGTTCCATTCTGTTCTGATGAATTCATCACCATTCACAACTTGATGCATCTCAACTGTGAATAAGTGTAAACTTGCTTGTTGGAAAGAATTTAAAAATTTAAACTGACATCAGGAAGTACTTTAGATAAACTGCAACTATTACATGTCAGTTTGAGTTCTTCTTCTTCTTTTTTTATATTTTTTATTTCACAAGGTACACTTTATTCGCTACTCAGTATTATATATATATATATATTTTTCATCATCACGTCTTAAGTTCTTTTTTAGCTGTTGATGATGAAGTTCAATTGACAGGATGACCTTGTCACCAAGTGAAAAAAGTGGATAAATTGCACACACAAAAAAAATATAGTTGACTTCTAACAAGCAGGAAGTTACGTTTTTATCCTGACCTGTAGAAAAGTCAAGTCTTTCAGCACGTCAAAAAATAAAAGAACAGTCAATCGAAGATCATACTAGAAGGTTCTATAAAAGTTCTATTTAATCGACTTTCTTTTTAAGATATTTTTCACATACACTTTTTTTCTTCTTCTTGTCGTTGTTGTTGATGCATTTGCATTATCACTTGAAGTTTATATCAACAGTAAAGTTCATGGTCACCTGGTTTTTATGGGTTAAAGATGAAAATTATCCTTTACTGTTGTTCAATTGTTCTTCTTCTTCAAGTGTGTATTTATGTGTTTGATGAATCACCTTGAGGCAATTTTTCTTTCATCTTTTTAGTTAACTTGTCAATTTTTTCAAGTGTCATCATTTTTTCCCCTTTTCTTCTTTCATATGAACTCGACAAATAGACAAAGAACCAAGTTTCGTCTTTACCACAGAAACAACTATCTACATTGAAATAATTTACAATTTGTGAACATTCAACAACAATTACAACAACAACAACTTACCGATGAAGATGAACAACAATTTGTACTTTGTACTAAGTGTAACTTCATCTTGAATGAAATCATCATTAGTTAATCAATTTGTAACTTGTGCCACGTGAATAACATTTTATCAAATATCAAAAAAGATACTTAATGAAGTTCAATCAGATTGGTAAATTGAAAGAAAAAACGACAAAGAGATGATGATAATAATTTGATTCTTTTGGAAAGAACTTTCTTCAAAAACATAGATACGGTAAATATATATAAAAGAAGAAAAAGAAGAAGAAGAATAAGAAAATATATGAAAGAACAGAACAAATTGAATCTACAATGGGATCAGTTTGGTTAAAATAAACTTTCAAGAGTACTTTTGAGTGATCTAGTTCGTGACTTGCATCATTTTCATGTGAAAAGTGAAAAGAATTCTTCACTTTTCATTTTTTACTATCTTTAGAAGAAAACTTCGACGAAGATCAAATCGACGACAAGTTTAATTTGTCAAATCATCTAAAAAGTGTTTGACCTTTGACAACAATTTACAACAATTGTCAACATATGAACAAGGTTTACTTGAAAAGATCAACTAAGATGATGATTTAAATGTAAAAGTGTTCAGTAAAAGAAAAAATGATCAATTTGATTTGTTATACTCAATTGAATTGAAGATGAAACAAATCATTGACATTCAATTTAAAAATATTCCTTATTCATCGAAATAAACTTGACCATAATCGCCTGTGTCAAGTTTGACAAAGTAAATTAACATATAAACATTTAGAAAAAGTGTTCAAGTTGACAACATAATGTTTAAACAGTTGTAAATAAATCAACTGATGATGATGATGATGAATGAAGAACAATTAACAAGGCGAAGATTAAAATCATCAACGATTCATACAAATGATATCGATCAAGTGATCATTATACACACTTGAAATTGAATCAACGTAATAATTTAAAGAAGAAGAAGATAATTTAATTATTACAAAATGATTGCAAGTACTTCATCACAAGTTGATACAATGTGTGATGTCAAAGTTAATTTAGATAAATCAAGTGATACAAATTATAAACTAGAAACTTCACATAATGAATTAATAGCAGATCCCAAACAAACAACATCAACAACATCAACAATAGATTATCAATGTAAATCAACAAGTAAAGAGACTTCATCAAGTAGTAAACGTAAAAGATGGTTAAGATTAAAAGTTCCATCAAATAGTAAATTATCATCATCAACACCGACATCAACATCAACAACTGGTGATATTAAAACAACAAATATTAAATATTCTAATTGTAATCGTAAATTAAAAGGTAAAACAAAGAAGAAAAAATTTTTTTTATCAAATTCAAATGGATTACATGATATAATTTATAAAAAAAATAATAGAACAACAATTAAATCATCACGATCAACATCAACATCATCAACATCAACAACAAATTCAACAAGAAATGATTTAAAATTATTAAAAAATCAATTAAAAAAGTATTTAAAAAAAGGTGGAATTAAATCACTGCCAATTAAACGTTTGACTCATCCACTTGATCGTTCAATAACATTTGCATTTATTATAACATTATTTTTTACCTTATTAGCAATTATATCTGGTTTACCAATTGTAACAATATTAGTATGTTTATTACCAATTGGTTTAATAATTAAAACAGTTACATCATGTTATTTTCAAACATTAACTGGATCAATAATTTCATTATTATTTTCAAATTCATCATCAAATGTTGTTGCATCAAATGATCAACCAGTATCATCAAGTTGTAATCAAGATTATCAAAATAAACAACAAAAACCACATAAATTTATTAATGATGATAATAATGATGATGATAATGATATTGATACATTTTCCAATCCATCATCATCAACAATTCAAAAACAACAACAAAGTAAACAGTTTTGTCAATCAAATAATGATATTGAATTAAATTTAAGTTTAAATGAATCAACATCAATTCCTGATGTTGAATGTTCAGGTATCAATGATAATGATGATACAATTGATGAATCAATTAAATCTTATCCAATTGTACCAGTAACACCATTAGAATCATATTGGATTTCATCAAATGATTTAATCAATAATAACAAATTCGGTATATGCAATGTATTATTATTTATGGATAAATCACTTCAATTAAATCAACTGAAGGACATTATAACTTCAAGAATTCTCATTAAATCTGAATTTTCTAAATTCACATCAATACTTGTTAATAAAGGTAAGTGAAATAACTTGTCAAGTTTATTTGTTTTGCTATGTAATGTTTTACTCTGTCACTTAATGTTATATCGAGTGTTGTCAAGTTGATTGACTTGACAGTCAAATTAGAACTTAGTACAGAACAATCGATGATTGACAGAAATTGTTACAATGGTTCAAGTGGTTTCATTTACCATTAGAAGAAAAGGATGAAATTTAAGGATACCATGTTTAACATGGTCACACTTGTCAAGTGATGACATAAAAGAAAACGTAACAAAAATATCAATGTTATCACTTGTGCTTCAAAAGAGAGAACTCAAGTATCAACTTTGATGATGATGTTGTTGTTGCTGTTGCTGCTCTTTTCGTTTTGGTTCTTTTATTTTTCTTTTTATATATATATATATTGTCACAGTGTTTAGGTAACAGTGAAAAGGCAAGTAAACAAATGCTCTTGAAGATTTGCCTGAAGACCTTTTACTTTATACTTTTACTGTTATTATTTCTGCTCGAATTATTGGTGAATTGTTCTTTCCTCTTGTCTTCAATGTTCACACTCTTCACTGTTGTATCTTGTTCAATTGTCTGTTGATCACAGAGAATATACTCTTTGAGTCTGTGATGTCTTTTATCTTTTCTCTTTCACTTGGTATTTACTTCATGCATGTATACTTTTATCTTTTCTCTCATGATTAAAATAGAATAGAACTTTGCATGCTTAGTAAAAGTTACTTTTCATCACTTCATCACAACAACTTCTCTTGTAATACATACACAAACAATTGACCGTCGATCAATAAGTTCACTCAGTTTTTTTTACACAACTGATAACCACAAAGTTACAATTATTATCTTTGACCAAGTTGAAGTAAATTTTTTTTCCCAACTCAATTGTATACTTTGTAAATGTACCGTTTTTCAAATCGATCATCATCATCATGTTGTACATTCAAGTGAAAAATGTTACCTGACCAATGATGATCTCGATGGTGGTCAAAATAGTACATTCTCTCATTTCATCATACATCTCAGTTGACATATCACGTTTTACCTCTTTGTTGAAAAGACCAAATGATTGTTCATTGTTCAATTTGTCTTTGTTGTTGTTGTTGTTGTTGGAGAAATATTTTTTTCTTCAAGTTCAAACAACACAGAAAGAACTTTTCATCATCGATCGTGTAAAGATTCATCTTGATGTGACTTGACAAAAAAAAGTTTACACAATTGATACACAGTTGACGATGGACAATAATAATTTTTCACTCACCTTTCACATTGTTATTTGCTGTGTCTTTTTCTTTTTTGTCAAGACATTCAACAGTAAAATTAACTAGATACAGTGAAAGATAGATAAGTAAAAAGAACAGAACAGAACTTTGCTATTTGACTGGATGAATGAAGACAAAAAGACGGACAGTTGAAGAAATTCAAGTCAGCATTTACAGTTGTAACGATGAAAATAAGTCACTTGATAGTGTCAATGTATTTTTGGTCTTTTTGCTGTTCTTTTATCGTCGTCTTTGTGAGTCGAAAGGTTCAACAGTCAACGGATTACTTGTGAGTAGGATGAGGTTGAAGAAGAAGAAGAAGAAAGGATAAGATGTGAGAAAAAGTCAGACACAAAGTAAAGAAGAAGCAGAAAAAGAAAAGCATGTTACTAAGGACATTTGGGACACTCAGTGACTATAACTGAGAGAGAAAAAGAAAGCCAAGCAACACATTACACTTTGGGGAAATCAGTATATTCATCATGGTCTTCTAGCTGTTGGATGAATCTTTTCACCAAATTCGGTCAACATGTATAACCAACCTTAAAGCTCATCAAAGGAAATACAACTTGGTGTAATCTTATTACTAGTTGTACTCTTATTCTTATCTATCTCTATCTTTGTATGTCTTTTACTTGTATACTTGTTTTTACGACATTATTTTAATTAATCATTTAAAAGACTCCAAATCGATTTCACTTCAACTTACATCTTTTTTCATCTTAAACATGTAAAGTAGTCTCATTTGATTAGTTAATTAAACAACCTAAAGAAAAATAACCAGGTAAAAAATATTTCAATGACTTTAATCATGTTATATCTATTTATTAAGTTATTTTTTTTCTTCACTAAATTTTGTATCCTTGTAAAAAGTTCTATCGAGTTCTTGTTGTTGTTGATGTTATGTACCTGTTTTACACGGTCTGTAGAATTTAAAGAATTTTATGTTTATTGCATCACAGTGAACATTGTTCAACATTTCAAGTGAACATACTTTTTCATGTTGAAGTAAAATAGTAAAAATAATAATAATAGTAATAATAATAATAATAATAATAATCTTTTTGATAAAAAGTATGAAAGGTTAACTGGAGTGAATCGTTGTCTTAGTTTATTTGTAACATGTACTTTTTACCTTTAAAGTTTAATATGAATTTTGTTTATACATCAATGTCTATATATCTATGTGTGTATTTATGTTCATTTTGTCCTTTTGACATTGATAATTTGAGCATTTCAAATGTACTCAAGTTGAACGGAGAAAAAAAATTCGTCTTCTTCTTCTTTTAACTTGTAAAAACATGTCAGTTCAAATGTGTATACATAAAGAAGAATATATCAATTTAATTGTTATCATTTGCATCATTTGATATACAAATACATTAGTATTCGTTTTTTTATAAATAAATTCGAAAGACTTTTTAGTCCTATAAAGATGTTAATCTACCAGGTGAAATGTAGATTGTCTCATCAGGTAGATAATCAAGTGTTTCGATATACAGTGTGTATGCGTATGTCTTTGGTTGTTGTGAAAAGGCTCAACTTGTCACTTTTAGGTCGATCGATTAGTGGCTTGAGAGATGTGTGTTGAAATTGTCACCAGAGAGTAAAAGAGAAAAGAGAAAAGAGACTTTTCCTGTTTCCATGTTAAAATGGGTCAGAAAGTTGCTCGAGGCCACCTGAAGAGTTGATGAAATGACTATTCAACACTTGAAAATGAAGAAACATCCTCAACTGGATACAAATGTTTTGCCCAACAAGACACAACCAAGTAGAATGTACAGATACACACGTACAAGAACATCCACATTCACCAACACATCTACACATCCACACATGAACAGAGGATAGAACTCGACGTCGAATGCAGCTTGCATCGTCAATGACTCACACTGTACCTTACTTGGTTGTGACTGGATCTATCTGCTGTTGCCTCTTTCACTTGATTCCACGTGTTTGATCAAGCAAGTGAACGATCAATTTATTTACGAGGCAACTACCATAGTTAATTTCAGGACGAAGTAAAAGTTTCTTCCTCTTCTTCAACAAAATAGCTACAACAATACTCTTAACTTGAACTGTCCACTCCAATAACCATCGATCTGTGTAATTGTCATCTTGTTTTACCATTTAATTTTACCTTATTCACCTATTTCATTTACCCCAAATTCAATGTTATTTGTATCCTGACCTTTAACTGATTAATTCATTTTATTTTATACGTTTACTATCATCATCATCATGTTGTTTTATCTTATTATCTTAAGTAAAGAATAACTTTAATTGAATTCTATTTGAAATCAAGGATGAACATGTTGATTTGATGATCATTCTATTGATTATCATCAAAGAGGAATAAATTTAATGATTTAACAATTGATTGTTGAAATATCATGAAAATCAGATTAAAATGAATTATCAAAAATGATGATGATAATAATTTTGCGTTCATTCAATGTTCCATTTGAATGATGAAAATAAAAATTTGGGTAAAAATTTTTTATTTAATTAAGTGCATCATAATTCAACATGATGATGAAATTAGCATATTTTTACTCAGTAGTATCAGTAGTAAGAAAAATATATATAAAAGTTCATGATATAATATGATGCGGTCATGATTTCCATTTTCATCCATGACTGCTTACACACTAGGTGACATTTAATTTTCGCTTATTCTAATTGGTCATCAAAATTCTGGTCACAACTTGTAATCTAGTTGATGTTGCAAGTTGATTTCTTCACACAAATCAAGTGTCTGAACACAAGTGTAGTAGAATAAGAAGTAGTAATAATATTATTGTCTTTGCATTTTCGGCACACACACACGGACAAAAATTCGAATATTTCTAGAACTGTTCTGAATCTATTTTTATGATATTTTTTAAAATATTTCATGATCAATTGATTTTTTTTCTTTCTCTTCTTTAGGTATTTCACGAACACCATTTTGGCAACGTTTACCATTTGAACAAGTTGCAATTGATCATATGATTTTTTCCGATATCGTTATAAATTCACGTAAACATTTAAAAAGGCGTATAATTGAATTATCAAATCGATCATTACCAAGTAAATATCCGTTATGGCAGATAAGATTAATTCAAGCACCTTATTTAAATCAAATAATATTATTTATTCGTGTACATCAGTCATTATGTGATGGAGTTGGTTTAATGTCACTACTTGTCAGTTCTATTGCTGATTCAGCTCCGCCTTCGACAACAACATTTATAAGAACTTGCCATGGAACTATGACAGCATCGAGCTGTAAGTATATTTTCTTTCATCCATTTACTAGTTAATTCATTTGTACTCTTGTAAAATAAGTAAAATATTTCATCATTCACTCGATGAGGTAACATGACGATTGACGATGATTATAAGGTGATTTTATTTCAATGTGATGTAGGTTAATCCATCGAGTTGTATTTTCTTTCTTTCCTTACAATTGGATAAACTAACATCATTGTATTCATCGACTTATCTTTCAATATAAAAAACTTGATCATCTTAACCTTAGAACAAATATTCAATGATATTTTCTTTCACCTTGTGTATCGTTCTTTTCACCATTTCTTCTGATTAGAACGAATTAACTGACCAACAGTATCTTATCCATATCCTTTTGTACGTACAACATTCAAACAAATGAATAATGTAAATTGTTGACAATTTTACTTTATTTAAAAATAAAAAAAAATATGGATTAGTGAATTTTTCAGTCTAATTCATTCTTGAAAGATGATGATTTGTCTTTTCATTGATAACATCTTCAATTCTTGTTGGTAAATGCTTTTGCAATGCTCTTCAAATCTTTCTTGATTGATGATAAAAGCTCATCATTCAAATCAGAGAGAACACCAGGTATTGATGAAAACCATAAGAGGCGTTTTTGTCTTTCTGGTTGTTGCGAATGTTTGACCAACATAGAAAAATGTAAAGTTGATTGAAAGATGACAAACAAACTTAGACATTCTTCGAGTAAATTCTTTCCTCAATCTCAGTGAATATTAGATACAAACTTTTGAATGAATATAGTGAATATCAGTTCTTCATATTTAGCATGACATGTTGAAATTAATTTAAAAATCGACAAAAACAATATTATCACCGATAAAATCTTCATCCTGTTTTTTAACTCTTAAATGAATGATTTATTTATGATACTTATGGAAATATCAACAAGTTTTTTTCAAATGACAAATCAGTTGTGAAATTTTTTTATTTCATAATTTGAGATGATTTAGTTTACTGATATCGATTGACTTATCAAATTGCAATAATTTCAAAAAATTTTATTTTCTCATTTAAAATGAAACCGATTACAATTGAAATTTAGTTTGAACGTAACTCAAAGATTATCAATTTTCAACTATTGATCCCAAATAGCCCAAACCTATAAAAGCAAGCAACCATAAGAAGCGTTTTTGTCTTTTAGGTCGTTTGAATGTTTCACTTTCATTTAAATTTTTAACAACTGAATCAACCAGTCCAACTGAACAAGGTAAATTTAGTTCATTAGATCCAATACAATTGACCAATTTACTTGCCAAATATCCTCCATTGCACGTTGAAATAATTGTCAATATCGATAGCAAGGAAATCAATGCAATTATGTTCATCTTCATCTTGTATAAAATATTCAAGTTTTGATTGATGTAAATCAATCAGTGATTTTATCATTCGAAGTTGTATTCAAATACTTTAGGAAATTGCGAATGTTTAATAAACATAGAAAAATGTACATTTGAAGATGACAAACTTTTGATATTACTATCATGTGATGACATTTAAACGATTATATTTATTGTATTTCAATCAATTACAACAAGTTTACATGAAAAATTTGTTACTTTGCATATAATTCAATTGATCGTGTTAAATACCTAAATAATAACAGCTGTTAAATTCGCTTGTGACATTGATTCTTCAACTGAATCGCCAACTCCATCAACCAAATCTCTGCTACATTTTGCACTTGCGAGAATTTCATCAAAATCATTAGATGTTGGTGCACAACCTTTAATATTATCGGCTATGCTGTGATAAAGATTTGAAAAAAATTTTCCGATATCTTCGAATGTAAACTTACGTTTTAAGTTACCAGTATCAGTTGATTGAACTTCTTAACCATTTCGTATCATCGTTGAATTTATTTCTTTTACGATATTTCTGATGCTTGCTGTTAAACAATTGAGCATCTGATAAACTTCTTTATCATGTTCTTTTATACATCTGATCAACTTTCGTTCATGATTTTGTAAACTCTCTCCAATCGGAATGTTAATTGTTAACATCGAAAGAGACAAAAACATCAATAAGATGAACTTCATCTTTATCAAGTATCAAATTGTTGAGTCTTCAATCGAATAATGATTGGCACCAATGTAAGATGAAGACATTCATCCGAGATCAAACATATCGTGTATGAAGTCTTGATGAAAAATCTTTCCTGAATGTGTAAAATTGGCAAATTCTTTTATCATTCTTGCAGAACACACAAAACTTCCTTTTATAATTCCTTCTTCCTTCAAACATTTTTTCATTTCTTTTAGATGACTTTCAATCAATTTATCACTTTTAACAAGTAAAGATCTTTCTGAACCTGAAAGTCTTGTTAATAATTTTGTACTATTAATTAAGCGATCGGAAATATGAAACATAAATTCTGCTTGTGAATTTATTTTTACATCTTTAGAACAATATTCACACATGGTGTGGACATCATTGTGAACAGTTGATTCTTCAGTTGACAATTGAAATAGTATGAAGAAACAAAAAATCTTCATCATCATATTTGTCGTTGATCGATCGACTCAATTGATTAGTTTTCATCAACTGAAGCAAATAAGACTTTTAATTACGTAAATTTAACTTGATGATGAAATGTCGGAAGTATCCATTGATTTGTCATGAGAATCAAATGACAGAAGAGTTAAAATGTGTCGTTGGAGAAACAGAAGACAGTTGTTACTAAAGTTCTATTCTGATCATTCGATATTTCTACTAACTTTAGCGAAAGAAAAAAAGAAAGTAGAAGAAAGAACAAAGTTACCAATAGGCTATTTGTTGTTTTTCGCATTTGTTATGCGATGGACATACTGATGTGTCGAATGTTCTCTTTTCTCCTGTCATCTATTCAAAGGTTCAAGTCAATTATTCTCGAGTTCTTAGGTCGCTGGTCAAGTAGAACTTTTTTATTGAGTCTATTATACTGGACAAGTGAACGTGATGGCCACCAGTGAGCACGTATCAATGCAATTTGCAACTTGCTTGAACCTTTTTCCTTGTTCAGTCATCATCTTCTTCATCTTCTTCATCTTGTCTATTTCTTTTCGGAGTTTCGGTTGAATTGGTTCTTTTTGCCTTTTTTTTTGTCACAAGGCACTTTACCATTTGAATCTGTTCTAGCATATTATACTTTTCCTTGATCAATGGTACAATTGTCCACACAAAATACTCCATGAATGTCTAATGAAAGAATCCTTTACTTCTTTACTTGTCCCACGACGATTGGAATTTTTCTTTGACGTACTTTGATTTCTCCAAATCTCATGTACTTTACTTTTCTTAAAGATTTTTTCTTCATTCTTCAAACAAAATTCTTTCAATTCCTTTCAAGTGACTTTATTCTTTTGATAAACTTTTCTTTCCATATTTATTCACATCAATAGATTAATATATTTTTTCCTCCTCTTCTTTTCATCCATTTGTATTGAAATAATAATTTTTTCTTGTACAATTTTTCCCCTTCATTTCACTTCACATACACATGAACATATTACGTAACTGATGCAATTTAACTGATGATTGATGCAACCAGCTTGCTTTTTTTTCAAACAAAGATCGATAAAACATTTTAAACTTTGACAAATTACATTTAATTTAATACCAAGTAAACGTTTTTTCTCTCTTTCTCTTTGGTGTCAACCGAAAAATAAAAAAAAAACATCAGCAATGTTTAAACCTCGATTTGGTGGAATAAATTTTTCCCTAAGTATATGTCGTGCAATTATTGTTGGTCCTTTAACCTTTATACTTTGGCTTTGGTGGGCATTTACATTACGATCATATAATTATTTAAAAAGTTTTCCGAATGCTTATCAAAAAATGACATACAGAAAATCAATTAAATCAACTAAATGTAGAACAAGTTCAAGTCAAAGTCAAAATCAATTATCATTATTACCAAGTAGTACAAGTGTTACACCAATTCCGCCCATAATTTATCAATCAACTGATCAAGATGAACAAATGACAACAAGTAAATCAACAACATCAACAACAAAGAATAAAACATCATCAACATGTAAGAACAATTGTGAAGAAATTTGTACTTCAAGTGATATCAATCCAAATGATTTAACATTACATCAAGGTAAATCATCATCGTCATCTTACGTGATGGAAAGAGAAAAAGAAGAAGAAGAAGAAATACATTCAGGTGAACCATTTTCACCATTAATTCATTCGGTAAAAGGATCAGCATTACATGAAGTAACTAAGAGTAAAAGCATCAACCGTGTCGATGATGAAGATAAATTTACCCAAAGCGACCACATCAACCGTAACATTAAATCACTTGTGGCATGTGAAAGACAAAGACATTCTGATAAAACTACAACAAGTAAAGGTGATTTACTTTTACCTGAAACAATTAATGAACCATTAATTGGATCTACTCTTGCACTTGGAAAGGAGAAGAAGAAAAATTCATCTCATAAAGAAACCTTTGAACCATGTCGGTCAATTTATTGGACATCTGTTGAGTTACCAAAGATTTACCGGATAAAGCAAATTACTCGATCTTGCCTCAACGATGTCATCTTAGCTGGTGTTTCAGGTATTTTATTCTTCCTTCTTCCTTGATTAATACTAAATGTTCTTTTACTTATAAAATATCCATTGTACAGTGTATCCAAGTATCCTGTCTCACTTGATTTACTGTTGGTCTTCAGTTGTGTTCTGTTCTGTTCTATTCTGTTCTGTTCTGTTGTACGTTGTGTTAACCAATTCATTAATTTTCCTTTACTGTGACTAGAATTTTCTTTCTGTTTACTCAAGCATTAGAAAAATAATTTAACTTCACAACATGAACAAGTTCTGAGTAAAAGTTCATTTAATCAATTGATTAACAAGTTGTGGCAATTTGTATTCAATAAATTTCTTTCTTTCTTTCTTTCTTTTTTTATCATCCTTGAACAGGAGCAATTCGTGAATATTTAGTAGTTAAAAGTGGTGTAGATAATCCACCAGATTTAACCTTATCAATTCCAGTAGATGTTCGTGAATTAAATGATTCAGATAATAATTATGAAAGTACTGGTGTATCATTTGTATTATTAACATCACCATTACCAACAAATACAGAAGGATCAATTCCACGACTTTGGGAAATTCATAATTTAATGGAAGAATTAAAAGCATCAGCTGATCCAGCTGTAATGTATGGTATACATTATTTTTTATTTAATTTATTACCAAATTGTATATCAAAATTTATATTAAATACTCTACATCGTAATTCATCTATATGTGTATCTAATTTACAAGGTCCATCAATTGATTTAACAATAGGTAGACATAAATTAAATAAAATTTTTTATTGGATGTCACCACCACCATCAATTCCAATAACATTTAATGTTACATCATATAATCAACATTTATATATTGCAATATCAACAACAGCAATATTATTACCATGTGCTAAATCAATTGGTAAATTATTTAAAAAACATATAAATATATTAGCTAATTTATTATCTAAACGTCGTGTACCAGGTGAAGTTCGTGCTAAAAAGCGTCCACATCATGTTATAATTGAAGCACCAATTGGTTCAGGTAAAGGTGTTGCAGCATATGTTACATCAACAACTGGACAAGTATCACCTGGTGGTACAAATTATCCTATTACATCAACATCATCAACAACATCAGCAACAGTAACAACAACAACAACTGCTGATCTTTTAATATCACCAACATCAACATCACATTCAATACATCTTTCACCATCTAAATCATCTTATCCATCAATTTCAACATCATCATCTACCTGGACAACTGGAGCAACATTTAGTGAATTAAGTGAACGATTGCATCAAATTCAAATGGAATTAAATTCTATCAATGAAATACTTGATTCAAATTTACTCGTTGATCGCGAATCATATGAAATTAGATCAATTGATTTACGTGAAGAATTTTCTAATTTAATGAAACAAATTCGAAGACGAAAATCAATTGCTGATGCAGGAAATTCTATAATGATAAACATATCAAACGTAAGTGATAATAAAAGATATTTTTTTTTCTTCAAAACAACAACAAGTTGATTGATGATCGATTTAACCATTTGTGGTTAACCAAAGTGAAAATTATGATAAAAAAAAGTGTATGTGGATGACAAATGTTTGTCATATCATTTGTTATTACACCTGAAAGATCATTTTTATAGGAAAAAACTGTTTTACCCAAAGTAAAGGTACTTCATCTTTATTGTGTACTTATTTGTCTTGAGGAAGTTGAAATAACTGTTATCATCATCTTCTTTTCTTTTTCATCCTTACAAGTTGTAGTATACTTTGAGTTACTATTATTGGTGAATTATTTCACTTGTATTGTTTTGTCTTTGCCTTTGTCTTTGTTTGTGACCCCTGAAGTGAGTTTACAAATGTAACCTTTCAATCGTTGTCAAATGATAGATGATATATTTGAAATGTCTTTGAAGATGTCCTCAAAGACTTTCCTGCCTGTGGGTTGTTTCTTTGTCTTTGTCTCTTTGTTTCTTTTACTCTTATTTCTCTTTTGCTGTACATGACACACTTTATTTGCCCTCTCACTGAGCAAAGTATTTGTACATGATGCAACAAATACAAGTACAAGATAGAGAGAAAGAGTGAAAGAACAAGCAACACGCATTCAAGGGTGAAAAGAACATATGAAACAAACATTTTTACCATCTTTTTTTTTTGTTCTGTTCTATTTCTTCTTCTCTGTAAGGTTGGTGATGGAATTTGTTGGTTTCACTTTAGTCTACTTGTTTTTATCTACATCTGAGAACACACACAGACAATCATTTCACTCGGGATCTATTTGATCACATCACTATTTCCACTTTGGTCACCATCGAATAATCTTTTTACTTGTTGTTGAGTACTTTTTTCTTCTTATCACCAAGATTCATGTTGCTGTTGATGTTGTTGATGTTCATGTTGATGTGCTTTTACCTGTAAAAATCAAAAAGGTAACTTACAAGTATATATATACTAGTGGTAATACTTTGCACCAAAAGTGTCTGTGTACATGAAGAAGATATTTTGCAAAGTATATTTTCCTTTCTGTTTACCCTCTACTTTTCGGGTTAACTGAGTGATCTTCCGTTGGAATTTTTTTCCCCATCACTTTGTTGCATGGTATTTTTTTCTCTACGTGTCAACGTTTTCCCATCAACTTACTTGCAAAGTGACTCAGCAACAAGGAAGGAAGATGCAGGAAAAAAGAAAACGAAGGAGAACCGAAAAGAGAATCAAAGAAAAGTTGAACAAGTAAAAGGGTTGACATTTTCTTGGTTCTTTTTTTTTCTTCTTCCTCTCCAAGTGACTGCTTGTTGCGAAGCTTTTTACTTTTTTCCTCTTTTATATTTTTTTTATTCTCTCTCTTTTATTATTCTACAAGTTTTCTTCATCTTCTTCATCTTCTTCTTCTCTTGTGTATGTTGTACTCTTTTCACCCTGTAGACTTTTTCTATGTGACAAAGCGGATATATTTCTTTATCCTCCTTGGGAAAGTTTTTTTTTCCATTTCCTTTTAGTGTATCTTTCATCTCTTTCTCTCTATTCTCATCAATTTTCGTCTATTCTTTACAATCTCTTAAAGTTAAGTAAAAGATGAAACTTTTTTTAACTGGTTAAACAAATTTCACAACATACACAAATATAATATAACAAATTATGTTTGTCTATGTGTATGATAATTGAAATATCGATTAATTTGATTTAACAAATGAAGAAGAAAAAAGATCAAAGTCAATCAAAGTTGAAGAGAACAAAGTTGTCAAAGTTAATTTATCTTTTTTTCTTTCTTCCTTGTTATTGAGATATAAATGATTGAATACAATTGAATACAATTGTTCATCCTTTTACTTCTTTCACTTATAATGCGATAAATGATTAATTGTTCGTCATTATTTCAACAGTTAGTTGAATTATCACTTTACCCTTGTAAAGCGATACAATTTTACCTTGAAACAAGTGTAATTAGATGAAATTCAAACAATTCAATCGATAAAATCGATCGATTCATCTTCAACTGTTTCTTCATCTAAGTCTACTATTTTTTCATACTAACTTTTATCTTCTTCTTCTTCTTCACTTGTCTGACACATGAAAAAAAAAAATCTTTAATTTGATATCATTAATTTTAGGATGAAGATGATTACGATGATGATGATATAGATGAAGAAGAATTACGTTCAGCTCGTCGTTTTTCACTTGCATCACGTCGATCATCAGTTGTTTCATCAGCAATTGCATTTGGTACAGCAGCAGCTCGTCGAGTATCAATTTCACCGTCCAATTTGGCCAGTGCATTATTGACTGGTTCTACTAGTTCAGGTGGTGGTGGTGGAAGTTCTAATTCAGCTACTGCAATGACAAGTATACCTACTCGATCACCTCGTCCTTCAACTTCACCAGAATCATCTACTTCATTGCAAAGACGATTGTCAACATCTGCTGTACTATCTAGTTCTAGTGGACGAGGAGAAAGTGGACATAATGAATTTACTCCATCTGGTAGAATTCACAATCGAGAAGATCGAGAATCATCTGTTTAATTAACATCTTGAAAAATACACAAATCTTTCCGAACATTATTAATCATCTTACTGTCGTTATTGTTGTTGTTGTTGTAACTTAGAAACACTGTATGTTATTCTTTCATCCATCATCATCATCATCATCATCATCATCATGTAGTTTTAGAATTTTGTCTGTGTGTTCATCGATATCATCTAATCAAGTAAACAACAACTTTACTCTTTGTCTCATCAATTAAACATTCCTTTGAAGATAATTTATTTCATCATTTTTCATTATTATAAAATTTTACTCTGTTCAATCGGTCACTCATTTAATGTATAAAGATGACAACAACAACAACAATGACAAAAGTCTGTCCAGTGTATCGAATAAAGAAATTTAAATAAATTTAAAAAAAATGAACAATAAAAATACAACATTGAAAAAAACGACACATTTAAATGGTCCAAGTAGAAAAAATTTAAATGTAAAGTTATTTACTGTATATACAAAGAACAAAAACACAAAGACACAGACATTTGAATGTGTTGCAATGTTGCAATTGAACAGTAAGAATAAATATTCACACGCAACAAACACAGAACAAAGTGACCAGATAGTAAAAGTAAAAAAGAAGGAAAAAAAAGATTTCAAATAAAATTGAAAACAAGGAAGAAACAAAGAAAAATTTATTTCACTGTTAAGTGTATTTTTTGTTTTTGTTCTATTATTTCTTTAGGTAAATCCTTTTGCTAAAATGAGCATCTTAAACTGAATTCCAACGATTTTCATTGTTGTTGTTATTTCTTTTTATTGTGAAAGGAAAAAAAAAGTTTATTTCAACAGTCACCAGTATTTGTGTGTTGCAAGTGATTTTATCTTTTTATTTGTAAGTTGTCGAATTTTGTGGAAAAAAATCTTTTCACGTAAACAATTTTAAACTTTAATATGAGAAGAAACAAAAAAAAAGTATTGCTATCAGTTGTATATTTAGTAAAGAAGGAAACAAAAGAGTAAGATATATAGATACTGTTGAGACATAAACAGTTCGACAAACAGAACAGAACAGAAAGATTTGATGTTTACTTTTTTAAAACAAAAAAAAAAAAATAAAGAATCTGTCTTCAACCTTGACCTGTGATTACAAGTGAGAGAAGTTGTCATTGAGTTTGCTTCTAATAAGTTGTATAAATCGATTGGTTCTATCTATTCACCCAGTAATACAGTACAGAGAGATGTGAGTTTTTCTATTGCAACCAAGTAAACTAGACTCATCAATGTGTCAATCAGCCAATAGGTTGACTAAATGGAGTGACGTTAACACTCGATAGAACAATTCAGCACCTGTGACTTGAAGTGAAAGATCGCAAGGCAAGTTCTAAACAACAGTTCTAAGTGTGCATGTGTGTATGTGTAAGTGTGTAAGTATTGAGAACGATTGCAACTGTTCATCAATAGTAACTGAAACGTAATTGACAAAGTCCAATGTTCTAGTCAACTAATCGATTGAACAGTGTATTGTCGTTGTGCAGATGATTTAGCAATTATTCTTCTTTTCTTTTTCTTTTACTAAAGGGACAAAGTAAATGTCACATATCAAGTGAACCAATTTGTACGAAAGAAAAAGAAAAAGAAGAAGAAGAAGTATATAATGAATACAATGCACGATGTGTAATCGATGACACGCAGGAGACATTTTGCTTCTTAACTGATCTACCTTGAATTAATCGATCAATCAACTATTTAATGATGACCATTGGTAGATGAAAAAAAAGGAAAAACATTTTTCTTTTTACCAATAATTATTCATTTGTAATTGTAATGATGGTTAAGTTGAAAAGAAAAAGTTCACATGGGATCATGTAACAAGACCAATGTGATGTAAGCAACTGGTGCATGTAAAAGTATACTTACATTTCCATTAGAGTGATTTTCAATGATATTATCTTGTTCAAGTTGCTTGAACAAGATGAAAGAACTATTTCAACTATTGGTGAGTTTGTTTTTTCTTTCTTTCTCTTCATGTGACAACCTTCATCAAAGTAAGTTCAAGTGAAATAACTTTCAGAACTGTCAGAACACTCGACACAACACTCGACGATATCAAAAACAAGGTCACACTCGTTTTCCCTTGATTACAGTGATATCTTAACAATTTCTTAACATCAAATGGTTCTAATTATCGTTGATGAAGGTTAAACAATTTATACTTGATTAAACAAAAAGTAATTAAACCAACATAAATCAATCATCATAAGTTATCTTTGATATTTTCATCAGACTGAATGATGGAAGAAATTTTAATTGTCAACATTGAAAACAGTCATTGATTTAAATAATTTTCAACAATATCAAATGAGAAAAAATAAAAATGTCTGTTGTAAATTGAAATTTACAAAAGTAATTTTACTTTTAGCACAAAGTGAAGTAAATTAACGATTAGTTATTCAATCCAGTACAATTCATGACTAAAGTGGTGACAAGTGAAGCGATTGAATATGTTTAACATGAAGAACAAAGTAAAGGAAAGAATAATAACAAATATGAATGTGCCATGTGAACATCTGTGACATATTTCTGGACGGTAAGTGAAGTTCTATTCTATTCTATTCTATTCTGTTCTATTCTATTTCTTCCATTGTCAAGTACCAGTGAGATTAAAGTTGTCTTCGTCATTCGTTTGTATTCTTTCTTTTTCCTTTGCAAGTTCTTTTTGTCAGTGATTTTTTGTCTCTTCTCTTCTTACTTTTGTACTTGTGTAAGTTCATTTTTTTCCCCGATGTTCAATTGAATAGAATGATATTCGAAGACGATGACGACTTTGGATGACTTGTTCTATGCCGACAGACAAAAGAATGAAAAGAAAAGAAAAGAACGAAGGAACAAAAAAGAAAGAAAGAGAAAAAAAAATTTCCTCTGAAATACAAGTACACTGTTGAAGTAATTGAACTATCATCATCCAATAAAATGTCACACACACACAAAGTAAAGGTAAAAGGTATGAGAAAAATTGTGAGAAAGAATCACGATCAAATCAAATTATTTGTCTCAAAGAATTTTATCCTCATTATTTTCACTTCCTTCACATACAATTCGATGTGCACAATTTTACATTTGATACAGGTAACAGTTTGATGATGAGAGGATGAAGCTGATATAAAGTGATCATGAAATAATCTAATTCATTTGAATCAAGTGAATTGTGTGACTTTTAAAGATGTACAAAAGAAAAAAGTCACTTATTCAAAGAATAATATCAAGTAGAACATGGTTCTAACTCTAATTGGTTCGAGAGGAGAGAGAGAGAGCGACATCATCATCAGCAAAAAAATAGTGTCAATCTACTTGTCTACTTGAATAGAGAATGATGTTACACTTGAACGAGAGTAAAATAACCATCTATTCATTATAATTCACATCTATTAGAGTGTAAAGTATAAAAAAAGCTGAATCTTATCTTGTTGAACAATTTTCCGTGTAACATGTACACTTAATCTTAATCATTTTACAAATGTTATCCATCGATTTCAACTGTAACATCTTTTCAACATGTATTAACAACGTGTGAATTTATCTTTTCATTTGATCAATATCACATACAATTCAACATGTGTATTCAAGTGAATTCGTGTGTGTCTGTGAATTTCATCAACGTATTCATCATTAATTGTTGTCAAGAGCATTTGACCAACTGACATCATCTTCATCGAAGTATGTTCTCTCATGAAATTCTTTCCTTTTGACCTGAAATCAAAGTGAATTCAAACAAGTAACTAATCTATTGTCATCTGTATGTCACAGTTAAGCAAACATGTATGAAGATTGAATTGACTGATGCTCTTTAAAAGTTACTCAATTCGGCCAACTGACTGTTAAATCAATGAAAGTTCTTTTGCTTTTTATTCTTCTTTCCAACATTACACAACTATTTTTACTTTTACTTTCACTACAACTAAAACTAAAACTACTGTAGGTTACTTTTCACATCATCAACTTTATCTTTATGACAGCATCGCATGTTTAGAAGTACTTTGAAAATGAAAACCATGAAAACTATTGTCTATATTGTAAAGTAGTATTTGTCTTTATATTGAGTAATTCTATTCAATTCTTTTTTTCCCTTAAAAAAGAAGAAGAAAAAAGAACTTCTTCACAATGCAATAAAATCTGATGATAAGCTGATGATATCGCCTTGCATTTTTACTTTGCCTCGAATGTGAATTTTTTTTCCATTGATTAACTCTTAAAGAAGTTCAAATGAACATTTTACTATATAGAAAAGTCTGAAAGAACTGGAAAGAAAATCAAAGTAACTTTAATCAAATGTATGGATAAAAGAAAAAAAAGTAGCAAAGTAATTATAAGGAGAAGATGAAAATGTATAAAGATGGGAAAAAAGTTACCAATGTAAATATTTGTTCTAAAAGTAGTAGAATTAAGAATGTGGGTGAAAGTAAAGTGAAAGAATGGCACAAGGTAAACCATTTGAATGTGAAGAGAGGAAGAAAAAGTATTGAAAGAGCATCATCATCTGTTGAGATGGATGAAGACTTCATCTTCTCATATTATTCTTCTCATGATTTTATACTTACCACCTGAGGTTGAAAATGATGATGCTTTTCTCCTTCAACAATTCATATGTCTGTCTGTCTGTGTGTCTGTGTGTGACAGTGTTAACACTGGTTGGTGTTCAATTGACATTGCAAATGTTTATCCTGTCAACTTGAAAGAGTAAAACAAATTAGATAAAATAAACCAGTCGTTTAGGTAAACGAAATAGTTCAAGTCAACAAAGATTGCTTGAATGTTAGATTTACAGTGTTGAAGAGAGTTGGAGAGAGTTAGAGAGTGAACATGAGCAAATATAAATCGTCGATTGCATCTTAATCGTATCATTTAAACGTGACGTTCTTTCCAGATTGTCAATTGAATCAAATGATTTTTTCTTTACCACAACTTTCTATTTATCGAATTCAAAGAGTTGACCAAAAATATTTAAGTGAAGAAAAGATGAAAAGAACTTACCAAATAGAAATGTTTTCCACACATTCATTCACATTTTATAAATTGAACAATTGAAATATCTTGACGAAAGAAAAAAAAGAGTAACTTGTCATGTTAAATCAAACTCTTTGATGCAGAAAATATTCACAAGTAGTAATTTTACACAGAAAAATATTTTACGAATGTGTCAACGTCAGAGTAATTTCAACTTCTTCAAGTATAAAGAGGACAAGTTAAAAATCATCTGTTGGTTATATTTAACTGTGTTAATTTGTCACGTTGAACATTAAAAGACTCATTTGAAGGGGAAAAAGTCATCTTTTTACTAATTATGATGAAAAGTTAAACTACGTGCAAAAGTTGTATCATTGATGAAATTTTTAAACGAAACTTTAACGAATTAACAAAGTCATGATAAAGAAAAGCACATTATTTACATTGTAAATTGTCAAAGATGATGATGATGATGATGATGAGATGATCAAATGTTTAAGATTGTTTGTGCAAGAAGATGATCATCATCACAGTAAGAACTGTTCTTTTTTTTCCAAAAGCAAAGCAAAAGCACAATCGTATCAAATTGGCGAGATAAAGATGATGATGAAGAAGAGATTCAGTTGAATCCCAAACATTTTAGGAAGAAGATTGTATGAGACATACAAATGTGAATGATCAGCAGTTTACTTGAATCGAGACAATCACAGTCTAGACGACTTTTTTATTTCTCTTTTCCCCGTCAAAGTAAAAGACACAAGACCAAGTATACATGGATAGAATTCAATTGATAAAGGTAAATCCATCATCATCGCCCACAAAGTATCGAAAGAAATAAAACGTACAAGAGACGTAAAGAGGAGTCATCGGCCATCAGTTGTGAAAATTGTCTACCGTCAAATTGCCTGAAGGATCAACAGACCTTTTGATCGATCAAAAGACACACACAGAACTCGAACAGTTCAACCTACTCACTTGCAAGTAAAAGGTTGTCTTCTTGAAAGAAAGTGAAATGAGTCAATAAGTCATGATCATCATCATCTAAAAGAGAAGTCATTTTCTATGAGACCCTTAGTTTTACTAATTATGATGCATTCAGATTAAACTATACACACACACACAGTTTGTACTGTAAAGTAAATTACACAAGAAGATGCTTTGCTAATTTTCAAATGACACTTTTCTAAATATTTCAATGGATCCATTAAAATAAAGCAATGAACACACACACATTCAAACTGTTAACATCACAGATTGTGTGAAAAATGTTGATGTTAGGTTGAAGTGACTAATTTTACATTTTGTCGTCATCATTAATGTCTTTCTCTCTCTCTTTGGGACTTGAGTTATATTAAAATGCATCTGTTTGACGTACACAACGTTAAACTTGTGAGGTCATAGAATGTCAAATGAAATGTTTTTGATGAATTGAACGAGAGTGAAAGAGTAATAAAGAGAAAATGAGAAGAAAAGGAAAGGAAAGGAAAGAAAAGAAAAGAAAAGAAAAGAAAAGAGAAGAAAAGAAAAGAAAAGAAAAGAAAAGAAAAGAAAAGAAAAGAAAAGAAAAGAAAGTTAAGAACCAGAATATATAATTTATACCCAAATTGTTAAGAACATTTATCACGTGCTGCCATCTAATGGATAAAAAGTAAAATGATAAATAACAAGAACATAGTCAAATAATAGGTTGTACGTTGGTTGTTCACAAATATCGAACGATCAAAGTACTATACTATTAGAGTGAACTAAGAACAGGTGGACTTGTTACACGCTTGCTCGATGACCGATTCTCAGGCTGACTTATTTCCTCCTTCAGATCAGTTCTTTACCTCGAGTGACTTGTAAGATGTGAGCATATTTATTCAGTAACATCTAGTATACTAGTAGTAGTAGTTGTTGTAGTAGTTTTAGTAGTCAACTTGTACGTACAAATAAGACCTCAAGCGACGAAGGAAGAAAAAAAAATCGGTCAAATGGTTTTTCTTCTTCTTCTTCTTCTTCTTCTCTAAACATTCTCACCATGTTCTACACTATAACAAATGCATTTTAACAGAACACTCGTTCACACACACACAAACTTAGACAGGCAAACTAATGTACATCATGAAGGTTGACAGTTACTGAGTTCGTCATTGCTATCAACGTGGAAAAAAGGAAGAAGAAGAAAAAAAACGACAAATTCACTTGAAATTGGACTTGAAATTCATGCCAAGGTTGTTATTTTTAGTGTTTTCATTTAAAAGCAAAAAAAAGTAGCTAAATGTGTTCACAATGATGCATTTATCCTGTGAACACTGAACTCAACTGATATAACAGTTAATAGAACAGTTAATAGAACAGTTGTTTTACACTGGCAAGAACAAGAAGAAGAAAAAAAAGAGTCAACCTAAGCAAATAGTTTGATAACAAAAGGTTGTAACAAACAGACACATAGACAAAGTCGAAGAAGAACAAAAGTTCTGAGTGACTTCAATCTTTATTATCAACTAATATCTTGCTTTGACTGTATTGAGGTTTTCGGTGGGAAGAAATGATCATCATTATTCACAGTATTATTTGTCAAAATTTACTCTTATAATTGATTTTGGTTTGTTGTTGTTGTTGTTGTTTTCATCATCATCATCATTATCATTATCATCATCATCATCAATTGTTTGTCAATGGTATGTTTACATTTCAAATTTTTCGTAGTTGTAAAGTTGATGTTGTTGTAGTTTTTATATTTGCTTCAAGCGTGACTTGACGGTAAGATTTGGTATTTCAAAGGGATGAAAGAAATGAAAAGAGTGAAATAAAGAAGTATATATAAGCATATATAACTTCGTACATATTTCATTTAATAGTTTGAAAGAAAGAAGGAAGAAATAAAATTGTGTGAATGAAAGAGAAAAAAGAAAATCAAATCAACCAAGAAGAATAAAGTAAACTGATTTAACAGTATTAATTAATTAACCAATAACGACACAATCAGCACCTAACATTTATACAAACAACTATAAAACTTTTAAATGAAAGGAGGAAAGAAAAAAACAAACAAACAATTCGGTCAAAGAAGACACAAAAAAGAGAAGAAGAAGAAGTAACTATCAAGTCAAAAAGTTACAACAATTCGACAAGTTGAATAGATTTCAGCAAAAGAAAAAAATGACCACAAATTCGATGTTGTTGTTATATTGATGTTGTTGTTGTTGTTGTTGTTGTTGTTGTTGAATGTGTGTAACTTTTTGATTTTAAATGAATAGTGAAGAATACCCAGAATCTGCATGTATATTTATTGTTTCATCAATATGCATCTCGTCGTGAGTTATGAAGTGATGAAGAAGAAGGTATGAAGAGATGACAAGATGAACAAGCTGCATGATGATGATGAAGATGATGATGATGAGAGAAAAAGGAGAAGGATGAAAGATGGAGAGCATGATTCAGATGAATCTCAGTTGATACAAAGATGAACCATGAATGTCAAATGGAGTAACTTTCAATCAATTGTCCTAAAAAGTTTTTTCGTATTTTTTTTCCTCCACAAAAGGACAAAAGGAGTTGTAGTAATATTTGTTGTAGTTGAAGGAAGAAGAAGAAGATGAGATAAGAGACAAGAAGATAACTAGAAAGAGAAATGATTTGCATTTGATGAAGATGACTTTTGTTTTGTTATGTTTTTTTCATTGTCTCATCTCATGTATAAAAGTGTCATTATATGTGTGTGCATTGATGTATCATTCGTATTTCATTTCATTGAGTGACATATATATTTATATATATACTTGTTTTACTTCTTCATTCATTCATTCTTTCTTTTTTCACTGTCTAATATTATAATTTGTCGAGAAAGAAAAAAAATCTTCAACAGAGAAAGAGAAAGAGATTGTTGACAAATGTTAACAATGATAATACAAGTTGTACACTGCTTTTTACTGGTACTGGTGACAATTTCAATTGACAACATTCAATTGTAAATTGAAAATTCAATTTCTTTCATCATCATCTTCATCATCATCATGTAAATTGATACACAAACAGACAAATACACAAATTTCACGGACAGAAGTTGACGAATTTACATTCTTCATCCAAGTGACACAGTAGTAGATTAAAAGAAGAACTGATTAAACAAATTGATTCATTCATTCATCAGTGTTCTTTTCATTTTCCATTTAAACCAATGAAAAGAAGATAAAACGAAACAATCAAGTAAAGAAGAAGAAGAAAAAACACAACATAAACGTTGATAATTAACGATTGTTCACGATTAAATTGTACTTTTTTTTCACACAATGATAATAAATATTCATTTCAATGATACCGGCAGTATTGTTGTTGTTGTTGTTGTTGTTATAATTTCAGAGATTAAATATAATATAATTATTTATCTTGTATGTTTGTTCTTCCAACATAAAATAACAATATTTACTGTGGTCAAAGTAAAAGGATGGATGAAAATATTTCCACTGATGGAAGTAACAAAAACATTTTTCTTTTTTTTCATTCTTTTTCTTTCTTTGTTGTGTTAAAAGTCAGCAAATTCTTTTGCACATTTTTCAGTACTTGATACACGAAGTGTTTCTTCTTCATATTCATCAAAATTGCTTGTGTCACCAGGACCTTTAGTTTTAGGGATGAAAGGAGCTTCAAGCTGTTGTCCATTGGATAAAATAAATTTTGTTTACAGTTCAATGATTAACGAATCAAAGTTTCAGTTTTATCCAAGTAAAATTTGTTATTGTTGTTTGGTTGACACATTGATAAAATATGAATAGATATGAAAACAATTTATATTTTCAGTAGATTGATCAAGTTGAATGATGAAAATTATCCACAAGAAGAAGGAGAAGAAGAATAAAAGATAAGATAATAAAAATGATAATTAGAATTAGGTAAAGATGATCAGTTAACCGTGTAATAATTTCAATCAAGTGAATAGATGAAAATAATGTCATCATGCTGATAATTTAAGTAGTTAAAGTGATGAAAACAAGTTCATTGAAAGATTAAAGAAAAAAGTGAGATATAAAAGTATAAAAGTAAAATAAGTTGTAAAGTTAGTTGTTAAAAATCTTCAAAATCATTATTAACATCAACATCGACATCAGATTGATTGAAGTAATTATCAGGTAATTCATCATACTGGCAAAATTGTCTAGTATCACCAGGATGTAAAATTTGTGGTACAATAGGAACTTTTTCAATCTGTTCTTCAATATAACAACAATGTATTTAAAGGTTGTTAATTGTTAAACAGATTACAACACAGTAGTGATGATAATTATTGATTATAATAAAAGGTGTAAAAGTTAATTCAAGGATAAAATATGTGTTAATGTAGTTAATATCATGCAGTAATCCATTGATGATGTTAATTTGATAAATCAATACAAGTTTAACATGCATAGATAAAGATTGAAAGAGAAATGAATAAAATAAAGATTAGTTGTTAATCAAGCAATTAAAATAACAACAACAATTAAAATAATCATCATGATAATTTAAAATCACTCACCTTTCTTTGGTAAATTGAAATCCAATCAGTCGATGTAAACCATCGATGATTTTTGATATCATTAACGCCATTTTTAAGATTACCATATCTTTTAGTTAAATCAACTTGAAGTAAATTTCTCAATAAATCTTTAAGTTCAGAACTAAAATGTGATGCATATCGAACTTTACCACTGACAATTTTTTCATATATTTGTATTGGTTGATCAGCAAAAAATGGTGGATAACCAGCAGCCATTTCATATATTAATACACCAAGTGCCCACCAATCAACAGCTTTATTATATCCTTTAGATAATATAATTTCAGGGGCAAGATATTCAGGTGTACCACATAATGTCCATGTACGTCCTTTGACTCTTTTAGCAAAACCAAAATCAGTTACTTTAATATAACCTTGTGAGTCAATTAATAAATTTTCAGGTTTCAAATCACGATAAATGAGATCAAGTGAATGCAAATACTCAAAAGCTAATACAATTTGAGCAGCATAAAAACGAGCAGCTGCTTCACTGTAAATAATTATTATATAATTTTTGTATGATAACCGAAAAACAAAGTTGATGTTGATGTTGATGATGTTGATTAGTTATCAGTTGATTGTTGATGATGTTGATGGAAAGAAGAAAGGAAAAAGTCACAAAATTACCACAAGTAAAGGATGAGCATTGTGTGAATACAAATGAAAACAAGTGAAAATATAAATAAGCAAAAGTAACAACAAAAAAACAAAAAAAACAAAAAAAAGGCAAAATTGACAATGAATAATTCAGTAGAATGATTTTGTTGAGACAATTTCAAGGTGAATTAAGGAGGAAGAAAATTATAAGATAAAGAAAGAACAAATCGATTCAATTCGATTTGTTACATGTACATGATGAGCATAATGAAAAGCAAAGCACAATGAAAAGGAAAGAAAATAAAAAAAGCCTTTAAAAAAAAAATTACCTGAAGCGTCCACTTTTTCGCAAGTGGCTGAACATTTCACCACCGGACACGTATTCAAGTACCATATACAAATACGAATTATCCTAAGGACAGAAGGACACAATTTATCAATTATCATCCATCACAAACAATCGAATGACAATTGAACGTGAATCACATACACATTGATATATATATTGACATACAAGTACAAAAACAAACACACAAATACACAAGGAGATAATTGAAAGACCAATTGATAAAGTCGACAATGATGGACAGACATGAAAGATCAATTGATTCATTCTCAAACATAATCGCTTCATCTACAAAGGAATTCATCATGATGATGATGATGATGATGATGTTTCATCAACAAATAAAGTACAAGAAGACAAAGTTTGCCTTAGCAATGTAAATGAAATGACAAAAAGAAAGGAAAAAAGAAGCAAAAAGATACAAGATGAATATTTCAACAAACAATAAATAAAATAAATGTTAAACAATGAAAAAAAAGAAAAAAATACCTAAATCTACCTATTCTTCTTAAGTGAGTGAAGAGTTCACCACCAACAATAAATTCCAAAATGAAATACAAGTGTCTATTGTCCTGGTTTTGGTGATTTAAACACATTGAGGATAATTTTGTATGAATTTGTCATTAAATTGATTGGAAAAATATTGGCTCCATGCCAATCAATTGATGTTAAGAAGAGTTAAGAAAAAATTAAAATGAAATCAACTTTATAAACTTTAACCACGACAATCTAGTTGAACAACAAGATAACATCAAACAATTACAACATAAAAATCAATAACTTACCTTAAAGTGAGCTTCTAATTTAACCAAAAATGGAAAATCTATAGCTTGTAAAATTCGTTTTTCATTTAGTGTATGTTCAACTTGTTTTAACTTTACAACCTGTTAAAATAGTATAAAAGAATTGATTAGAATATAATTGTTATTATTGTTGTTGAAACATACTTTTTGTTTGTCTAAAATTTTCATAGCATAGTATTCTTTGCTTTGTTTATGTTGAACCAACATAACTCGACCAAATGAACCAGTTCCAAGTGTTTTAGTTCGATCAAAATCATCCAAACAAGCAGTATTTTTGGATGGATTATTCCATTTGCGTTCAAAATCTGCTTTAGCTTGTTCTAAATATGCTCTAACTATTAATTGAGGATGAGACAAAATTATCAATCACAAATAATTATATCCATCATCATCACAACCAATGATAATGATAAAGACAAGTTGTCGTCATAGTTGTTCAATTGTTTCATGTTAAATTGCAAATGACATCACATGTCATATTTAGTCAGTAGTATTCACAATTGATTGTTGATTTGTATTTATGTAAATTTAAGTTGTCATTCGGTATTGACATCATTTCAAATACAAATATATATATATATAAGCATTCCATTTGTAGATAACCAAGATAAAGTTTGTCAAGATCGATCGAACATCCAAATATATGAACACATGAAAGGGATAAAAAAAACAATTCATCATTAGTTATACAATGAATAACAAAGTATCAAAGTTAATTATGAGTCATCATATGATAGAATAATTAAACAAAGTCAATTGTAAAATGAGAAATTAAATTTGTCTCTTTGATTCAATTGGCATTAACTTGGTAGATTACAATTGTCCAAGGTGTTCAATCAAATTAATTAATACACAAGGTACAGATGATGATAATGATGATGATGATAGTTGAAGAGAGACACTTTAAATGATTAAAGCAATGAAAGTCACTCAATTGCCATTAAAGTAAAAAATGTGGCTTGTCATGCTTCACTGTGAATATAAATCATGTGATCAATTGTAAGTGTAAATGTAATGTACCATCATTCAAAGTAATTTAACCCAACAACAAGTAAATTTTTGCTAGTTCATCAAATGGACACAAGGTTTACTCATCTTATTGACAGTTGCAAATTGTGTACAAGTGATCAAGTGACAATATATCATTTGTATTTTCAATGTACAAGTACATACAAGTCAAATGAAAATATCAAATGAGTTAAATTGTCAATTGAAATTCATTTTATATTCAATTTCAATTCCACTTTTATAATAGTTACAGTTACATGTGTACAATGATTGTTAGAATATCATTGAAAAAAATATCCTTGATATTTTGTTCTGTTGAAAAGTCCTTCGAATAATGTTCTAAAGAACAAGTACAATCGATAAATGACGATTATTCACAGGTAAAGTTGAAACAATTGACCATTGGATCATTTGTCACTGTTAATTATGTCAATAAGGTCAAGAATAAAGATTAATTATCAATATATATAAACAAAATTACACCTGGAAATGAAATTAATCATCAAATTATATTAACCAAACTGTCAATATTACAAAGTAAGTAAATTAAATTATCAAAGATGAAAGGTTAAATAAATTGTTTACACTATTATAATTTATAACAAAAAATATGACAAATATTTCAATTGACTGATTGAATATGAAATGGACAATTGATTAAATTTCCTGGGTGACAAGTGAAATTAATAAAATTGTTAGATTGATGAATAAATTGTCAAAATATATTTCTCACCATTTTCAGCAGGGTCACTTTTACCCTTGGTGGTTGGAGTGTTACCCATGTTGTTGACAAGGTGATATCAAAAAAATCAGTAAATTGCGTTCTTTTTGTTTGGCTGGTAAATGGAATTTTGTATGAATTTGTGGCACACAAGGTGAAAAAATAATACTTATACTAATACTAATTCTACCAATAATAATAATAGTAATAATAATAATAACAACAACAACAATAATAATAATAACACACAAAGATGTAATGTTAGATTTGGAAGGAAAAAAAAAATCTTCAATTCGATGTCTTCAACGTATTTGGTTTATTTTTTTTCCTTGTTGTTTAAAATTCAGCACCTAATAGATGATCCATTCAGATATATATTTTATAAATATATCGTGTATGTATGTGTATGTATGTATCACTTATTACTTAGAACGATGAAGATGAAAGGTGAAGAACATCATTGAACACCGAATGATGATAACACAAAGAAGAGGATAGAAGACATGTACACATGAGGATAAATCCAGTGTGTGTCCTGTCGACTGTCGACACATACACACATTCATACATACATACACACGCGGCCTTACAAAGATGAGTGAGGATGCGTCAAGGAGCGTACTTCAAATTTATATCCAATCAACCAATAACATGAACATTTCTATTAAACATCTCTCCATAACAATACACACAAACACACACACACATGTCACTTGTCATGATGCACCGATGCACCAAATGACAATTTGTATCTGATAATTTGCTTCATTGATCATTTGCTTTCTACCATTTTTCTGGTTCTTTCTTTCTTTCCCTGGTATTCGATCACCTGATCGTAGGTACAACATCATCAACATCATGTTCATACACATACTGGTTCACCTTGTTTTCACCTTGTGTGTATATTGATAGATGGAATATATTTATATTATATTTACAATCATTATAAGATATAAATATCTTAAATAATATTAACTACAAGTACAAATATAAGCAAAAATATCAATCAACACAAGCAAATTATTTTGACCGATTTAAAGTTGACTTAAATTGACCACCAGAGGGAACAATGTACAAGTGGCGCTAATTTGACTGATAGAATACAAAGTGTGTGCATATACAGTTACACACACACAGTATACGTAAAGTAAAAGTAAAGACAGGAGTAAAGTCGAAAGTTCGTAGAGTTCTAAATTCGTTGAATCTATTTTTAGTTGTAACCAACTGAGTGAGAAGTTCTAACCTAACCTCATATCATCATATCCTCAACAGATCAGTTCTTTTCATTCTTTTTTTTTTCTCTTCTTCATCTTCATCTTCTTCTTCGTCTTCAACTACTATTCTAGATCTGCATCCTTTTTGACACAGAGTTGAGTCCTTGAGATGATGAAAGTTGTTACTTTTTCTCTTTCACTCGTTTCACCCTTTTATCACGAAAGAGAGACCCGCAGACATGAAAGTGTCAGAGTCACAAACTCACACGCGCAAAGGTAGAAATATACGAGAAGGAGAGATGATACGTACTTGAGAAAGAACGTTGTATGCTTGGTATAGCCTGAATAACAAGCAGTATGAGGATGTAGAGTAACAGTGAGAAAGCAAAGAGAAAGAAATAGAAGAGAAGAAAAGAAGAAGAGATAAAAGGACCAAAGAGGAAGGACAAATCGAAAAGGTAGCATCACAAAGGACACAAAAGTAAAGTTTCCTATCAAACTGTAGAATAACACACTTTGCCAACAATTCGAACGTGTCTCTCGTGAAAATGAAGGAAAATAGTAAAAGAGAGTGAGAAAGAGAGAAAAGATCTTTCGATGTATTTACTCAGTCTAATAGAAGAGAGAGAGAAAAAAAGGAAAAAAGAAGACGACAAAAGTACTAGTTCTAGTTGTAGTAATAGTAGAATAGATAATAACTTACAATCGAATTCATTTTTGTCCTTGTCTTTACTTTTGCCACCGAGAGGCATGGTTATACTTGATGAAGCTGTACTCGAATTTCCTAATGATATTTTCCCCATTGTTCAGATGATTGTGGTGAATATTATTCGAATGTACTTGATGAAACAGTCCTTGTACCAATTGTTTTTTCACACTTGAAATACTTGTACTAAAGGTGTTGTCTCGATTGGATAAATCACATAAGCCACTTGAATCACAATTTTTCAATCCTTGATGATTGTGATTCGTTGGTGAATGATGGTGATTCAATTGTTGTTGTGGTTGTTGTTGTTGTTGTTGTTGTTGTTGTTGTTGTTGTTGCTGTTGTTGTTGATTATGACGATGGTGGTGATGGTGATGATGATGGTGATGATGATGACTTTTCACTTGTTGTGATTGTGGATGTGATTTAATTACATTCACTTGTGACTTGTTACATGTTGAACTGTTGATTACTGAAGATGTGTCATTTCTATTATTTGAGTGATGTTGCTTTCGCTAAGGTTGACGAAATTTCGGTGAAGATGTTTTTGTTGTTGTTGTCGTAAGGATGATGATGATGATGATGATTACAAAGATGAGTTTTTCATGAAAAAGGAAGAAGAAAAACAAAATCAGTTGATAAAGTTAAGAAATGTCTTGTAAAACAAATTTATCTACTTGCTTATAGTACAAAGTGAGAGTAAGTTAAACTTGTAAATTTAATGTGAAACAGATTAACTAAATACTGTACCTGAGTTTTGGCACTTACTGATTCATTAGGTAAGTCAGTCTTGTGAATTGCTACTGCTGCTCCTACAACTGATGTTGCTGTTACCACTGGTGCTGTTGATGATGATGATGATGACGATGACGCAGACGGTTGTGATGATGAAATTTGATCACAAGTGAAGTCACTTAATGTTCTGATAGAACTCGTCAGGACGACTTTTTAACCAATTCATTAGGGTACAACGTCAATGATGAAGGTGAGGATCATTTTGAGAGACACACATGAAGATGAAGAAATAGAAGGAGGAGGAGGAAAAAAATATCAAGAAGAAAAGAAAAAGAATAAAAAAAAAATGAATAAAAAAGATCTTTTAAGCATGATGAAAGTAATTTTCAAAGTATGAACAACTATAAATGGTACATCGAACAGATGTTCTAATCAACACAGACACATCAATCTACTTATCTTTTCTTGTATATCTTTGTACTTAACAAAATACTTTTAGTGTATAAAAATCAATGTCATTGAATGTATAAAATGAACTAAATATAAAATCAATGATAAGTTAGTTCAATCAAATTAACAGAATAAAATGATTCATTGATTCATTTAACAATGATTGTCAGTCATTCTTTGGGTGGAATAAACGGATGTCAATTCAAAAACGAACTAACAAATGAACACACACACACATTTATATATATAAATTTACATTTACATTGACATAGACGTATACTGTTAAGAAAGAATAATTAAACTTTGTTCGTAGCTTATATTAAATGTGAAAAATGTGAATTTGTTCAAGTAACACGACTCTTCACGCAAAATTGTACAAAGTGCAACTTGTGTTGGCCAAATTGAAGATTGTTCAACATTGTGAAGAGAGAGAAAGAAAGAGAAAGAGAAAAGAAATATTCATATTAAGATCCAACAAAATGCTCTTCGATCGAGTTAAAGTGAAAATGAACTTAGTTGATTCGATAAATGCTTTTGATGTAGGCGAATAAACGCACATGCTTTCAAATTATGCAGTTTGCACCTCACTTAGTTAAGAAAAAAAAACCCACTGCAGGTTAAACGTAGGAAGTTCTTTGTTCTTCTTTTGTTCTGTTCTATTCTATTCTGTTCTGTTCTGTATGTGTATTTTCTCTCTCTTTCTTCATCATAGCGGCACATTTATATGAACTTACACAGTACAGGGCTGTCTCTGTGGCTTTAGTACTAGTTAATGTTTCTATTTTCTCTCTCACACTTTTCTTACTACATTCTCTTATCACCATTTTTCTCCACTTGTGACAACATACAATCCACATCACACACACACACACACACACACACACACATGAAAAGAATAGAATCATAGAACATCACAAAAGCCACTTGAAAAAAAACAAAAATAACAAGTTCATCGTCATTGTTGTCGTCGTTGCTGTTGTTCTTGTTCTTGTCTCTTCATTACTTGTCTCTCTCTCTCTCTCTCTCTTCATGTCTCTGTGTTTGTGAGATTGACAAAAGTTTATTATTTTTTTCACCTTCTTCTTCTCTTTGTACTTTAAGAGGAAAAAAGGAATTATATAAAGTCCTAATTTAAATAGAATTAAATTTAAATTTATCTGTTCAATATTCAGCAACAGATTCTTCCTCTTGAGAAGGATGGACCATCAAATAATGATAATAATTTAACTCTTTTTTTTGCCTTTTGCTACAATTCTTCTTCTTCCTCTTCTTACACTTATCTTATTTCTTCTTAAACTTTCAGTCGATTGCAGAAGAAGAAGAACAAGAAGAAGAAAAATTGACTGACTTGCCAAGTCAATTGCATCTTTCAAAGGTAAAAGAAAGAGAGAACAAGTCAAACAACTTATATTACTTGTACCTAAGAGAGAAAAATCTTTTACACTAGTTACAAGGTACAAAATTGCTGTCATTAGTAAAGTGACTAAATTTAAACTGAAAGTGAAATAAAATTTATGAGTGGCAATTTTTTTTACCCTGGTACAAAATTAAAATAGAATAAGTAAAAGCTAAAAGTAAAAAAAGGAAAAAGAAGAAGAATCAAGTAAAATAAAGTAATAATGTTCACTTCTTTTCACTTGATTTGTATGTAAAGTGAATTGAACTACAACAAGAATACCGTTGATGTTGTCACTTGAAGTTAAGAAGAAGAATTATTCACATCTTTTACACACATTCACATTCGCATGGGAAAAATTGACAACAAGTATTAAAGATAAAAGATATTGTAACAAACGATTTCATTTACTGACAATCATTAAAGTTAACTTGTTCAAATCATCATCATCATCATGACGATTTGACTTTCAATGGATAAAAATTGAAATAAACAAAAACAACGACAACAAGTGTCAAGAGAACAAAGTAATTTGACTTAAAGGACGATGATACACAAGTACACAAGAAGAAAATACAAAGAACAAGATGATGAAAGTAACAATCGATAGTCAACATAAAATTTTTAGAACATCCAAGTGAACAAAAAAAGATGAAAGAAAATCACAAGAGATACACAAACAGGCAAAAAAAGGGCGAAAATTATTAACCTACATCAAGTACATCCTTACCTAAGATTGTTGAAGCATTCGACAAAGAAAATGTCGAAAAAAAAGAAGAAGAAAATACTGAAGCAATGAACAATTGTCTTCTCTTATTTCAGTAGCAAAGTAAAATAAACCAGTAACAGTGAAGTATTAAAGTAAGAAGAGCAAAGAAGAAGAAGAAGATGATGATGATGAAGAAGAAGAAGAAATGTGTCAATAGTGACAAGGATGATGATGATGAAACAAGAGTAAAGAAAAGGATGCAGGACACTTCACGACCGAGTGACTTGTTCAAAGTGCGGACTGTTCTGTTGGTGGAACATGTAACGTCGTATATTCTAAGCTACAACTCTCTGTACTCACATCGAATTTACCTGCGAAGGCGATGAGCATGAGCAGATGATCATTTTGTCTGGTGCTTTTTACTTTTATTCTAGTACAAGATTCTTTCTCTCTTTTCGACTTTTACTGGTTTATCTATGTGTCTGTGACTCTTTCTCTCTCTCTCTCTCTTTAGTTCTTCTTCTTCTTCTTCTTCTTGTTCATTCATTCTTTTGTTTTAATGTTTCTACTGACATGAACTATCTTGAGTTTTGTAAAAATTTTCACTGACATTTTTAATCACACTAAACCTGTAGAGAAAGAGAAAGAGAAAGACAAACCTGACGGCAATTATTGGAGTATTTTTAACAACGTGAAACAAACTAAGAGAACAAAGATAAAAGAACTATACTTGAGATGAAATCAATATTGAACCTTTTGTTCAATCCTTCTGCAATTTAACATGTATACACACATCCTGTAAATACAATTACAATGAAGATGAAGATGTTACGAGAAAGACACAAGAGTAAAATAGAAACATCAGGTAAAAGTTGTTTCTTTTTCTTTTTCTAAAACAAAAATTTCATTGCAACGAATAAAGACAAAGTGAAAAGTTACAAAGTAAAGAGTAAAAATACTGCAAAGGCTGAGTAAATTTAGTGATACTTGTGAATAGTCAGTATGTGTTTGTCAATGTGTGTGTGTGTGACTTGAGAGTTGCAAGTGAGGATTCACCTGTCTCGAGGATAAGTAAATAAGTAACAACTGCTGTCATTGATGTGCTGATGTTGTGATGTTGTGATGTACAATGAAAGGGAAAGAGCACTCAAACACACCAAAAGGAGAGAAAAGAAATACTAGAAGAGTATAAAAGCACACACGGACACAAGCAGATGAAAGGCAGGATGAAGTAAAAGACAATAATAAAGGAAACATAAGGAAGTGACTGACGACGTGAGAGACACGACGAAGAAGAAGAAGAAGGAGAAGAAGAAATAAAGTGAAGAAAAGCAAACGGCAAAAAGAAAGGAAGAAAGAAAGAAAAAAAAGTTGAAGGGACAAAAGCAAGTTCGTTTTGTTCTATCGAATACTTTTGATTGGTTGTTCTACTTATTCTGCTTCTTCTACTTCTTTGCTCAGCTGTCTCATCCTATTCTATTTTGTGTCTCTTAGTAAACTTGAAGAGACACAAATGGCTTTCTTCCTTTTTCTGCAATTGGTTTACTTGGCTGGTAGATCAATAAAAAAAAACGAAAGAAAGAATTCTGACCCTGGACTATTTATTTCTCTTTTCTTTTTCTTTCATTCATTCTTTCATTCTCTTCTTTCTTGCCTGCTGTAACTCATTGAACTGTCTGACCACCGACAAAGAAAAAAAGGAAGTTCTTACCTTGCGATTCTTTTGATTTGTCCTTTTTCTTTCCGAACAGAGGCATCGTAATCACTTTCGATTGTTGATCCAAATGGTTTGTGCTTTTATCTTGTACTTTATTTTTTTGGATGTTGATGTTGATGTAACTTCTTCTTCTTTTATTTCCTTCCTTCTTTATTTTCTTCTTTCATACATAATAAAAATATGACGATCGTAAGATGCTTCAATTGATTTGAACAATAAAAAAAAAGCTCTTTTCTTCTGTTTAACAGGTGACAATTGTTATTGACGATCAATTTAATTCTCTTCTTTTATTTTTTCTTTATATTATTTCTCTTCTGGATTTCACAAGGAAGATGATGTCGTTGTTGTTGTTACAATTTAGTATTTTTTCTTCTTAATCATTCAACTGTTGGACAAAAGGAAAAAAAAGAGAGAGAAACATGTCAACATGTTAACAATAATCACAGTTTGATTCAAGGACAAAAGTGTCGATAATCAACAACAAATAACAATGTCCATCTCATCACACCACGGTTAATGGTGATGTTGATGTTGTTGATGTTGTTGACAATGATGATGAAGATGATCTTTACACATTGTTATTGTTGTTGTCATTGTTAAAGTAACTTATTTTGTCATTCAAATGATCCATCAGGATTAATTTACCTGACATTAAGCAGTATTTATCATTGTGTCAACTTGATACATTCACCAACCAAACAACAACAACATCAACAAGAAAGAAAAAAAACTAAAACAGAAGAAGAAGAAGTTGTTGTAAAATGTCAAGTTGATTTGATTAATCAATATAAAATGAAGTAAATGAAAGCTGATTACGATGATATATTTAATCAATCTTAGTAAATACTGATGACAACATAAAGTGTAATGAATGGCAAATAGCAAATTGTATCCAACTGACGAAAGAGAGTGAGTTGAATGAATTTTCACCAAATTGTCTCTCTTGTATCTAGATTGTTAAATGTATTGTATTGCATATATATGTATGTTGTATGAATGTGTGTGTGTTTGTGTCGTTGTTGTGTCAGCATAAACTAGTTGACAGTAGGAGGTTGATGAAAAGTGCTTGCTCACTTCGATCAGTGAACACTGACGACTGACAACTGGTGTGTGTATTTTACTAAACCACATTCAATGTGTACTGCTAAGTCACTGCCATCAACTTGATCAACTTCACAGGAGACACACTCAACAACACTTACTAATAACAATGACAAAAGTTGCAACATTCAAACAACAACAACCTGCAACAAAAAAAAAAGAAAGAAAGAACAATTTTTTTCTCTTTCTCTTTCGATAACATATGAAAATATTATAATACTGACATTGAATGTCGTCTTGATGATGATAGTTGTTGTAAAAAGAATGTTAAAGTGAGTAAAATAAAACAACCGATGATAATCAATCGGTCAATACTTGTCACAATTGATACTCTTTTTCTCTTTCATATCTGTTCACATCAAGTGCGTACTTAATTGTTTGTACTTTTTTTTTAAAGAATATTCATTGTTAAATCAGGGACATTTTTTATTTTCATCTTTACTCTGTACAAACTATTTATGTATATTGAGGTTTGAATTTTATTTTATTTTTTAAATTTTTTATCATGACACAACAACGACAATTATATTGTACTGTCAATTGATTAAATAAACTAACCATGACTAGTTATTTGCCTCATCAATTGAATTAATTACCCAGCCAACTGGTAACTAAGGTAAAGGTAAAAGGCATGAGTATAGAACAAGTTCAGTTAGAACATTCATTCATTCATTGGTCACAAGTACTGAGTACCATCAACCATCACCGACAGAAGTGAACATTGATGTTAATTAAATTTTTTTTCTTCTCCTTTTATATCAAACAATCGATATAACATTTCAATAAATATACAACGACAACATCAACATCAACAAACTATCTACAACAACATTTATCATCAATATTCACAATCATAGCAACAGCTGTATGACAATGAAAATAACTGACGTTTAACAAAGTTACATTGATTACATTTAAATATTCACTTGTATATTTTTATATATATATTTACTTGTTCAACTTGTTGTATATCTATTGATAGAAATAAATGATATTTTTTAATGACAAATTGGAAATTTTATATTTTAAAATATTTTTTATCTCTCTTTCTCTCTTTGTATATTAGTGTTAAATTTCCTTGTTGCAAATTACTTAGTGTACAATCAATCGCTGCATCAATGTCATTTTCAATTCTCAAGGACATTTGTTCATTTGATTACACTTTTTTATTTTTTATTTTTTATTTTCTTTTTTTTTCTCATTCCCTTTAAATTATCATCACAATGATAATTTCATGCATGTCATTTACAAAATACAATTATTTGGCAAAATTTATTTTCATTTTCTTTTGTTCTCTTGTTCATTTGACATTATTTAACTGTTTGTGTTAATGTTGTTCTTCACATTACCATATGAAATGTATCTGATTGTTCATAATCAATGATAAATAGTAATTGTGTCATTTATTCTTTCTTCATTCAAATAGAAACAATAAGTAATAGATAAATACAACCGGATGTATACAACCGGATGTGATGATACAATTTCTATTGATGATACATTAAGTTTACTTTGTACAGAGTAAATATTTGGATTGTAAGTTGATCATCATCATCATCATCATCATCAAAAGGAAATGTAAGAATATATGCAAAAATTTTCTTATCCTTCATTTTATTGATTGTCACGAACGATTATCATTACACGATAAACTTTGTCAAATATTGAAAATAGATGACTCTATCATCGTTTTCAATTAATTGTATACAATTACCAAGGCATTTTAGGAAAATACCATGATTTAAAAATAACAATATCATCTCGTGAACCACAAGTATCTTGACCTGAACAGTTCATCATTTTACCACCATAACCAATTTCAAAGCAAAAATGCATTTCCCAAATATAATAAACATCTGCTTCTCTTTCTTGAACAACTTTACATTTTATCTGAGGTCCAACTCCACCATATTCTTTAATAACTGTATCCTTTAACTGACCAAATTCATGATGTACTACTGCAAGATCAGGCCATTGTTGGTCTGGTCTTTCAAATGAAATATATTTTTCAGTTGGATGAACAATAGAATAATGATACAATGCTTGATCGAAATATCGACTTTGATTGTACCAAGGACTAGAACATAAACCATATTTTTTCCAACTTTTTTCCATTAAATTTTCATTTAACGGATTTGTCCAATATTCCTGTTTGATAGATAATTATCAATTAACAACAATTTAACTTGATGAAAATACTTACCTTTAATAGTTGTCTCGTATTTTCTGATGTTATCGATGTATTGATATTAAATTTTTTCATTTCATCTGGACCATCACAATTTTCAATGTATTCAAAATGACCATTTGGATGAATTTTATATGGACGAAATGATGTAATTTGAAAATTACTACATGCACTATGTGCACAACCTCTTTGAGTACATCGATCAGGATTTATATGACATGTTGTTGGATACCATTCAAGAATTAATCTAAATCCATTAATTTCATTCTTACCTGGTGGTCCACATACTGAAACCCATTTTTTATGTGTATCTGAGACCGATGACAAGTACAATAATAGAACAGATAAAAATATCCAATACATCATCAAATGTCAATAATATATTTGTAGAATAAATTGAATGAAATTGAATTTTAAAAAAAGTTTTACCTGAAAATGATGAAATCGATGACAGTGAAATCAGGTAACTTGTTAAAATGATGTTAGTATGATAATGTCATAATCAATGTTGTATCTTCAACTGTTGATGACATCAGATAGAACAAACAAATTCAAATGATACAACAATAGAACAAATGAAACTATTGAATTGATTAAATTTCTTTTTTTCATCAAAATCCTTCTTCGGTTAAATGTAAATATTTTTTCACACATTCAATACGTGTAAAATGATGAAATTGTATTTTTCTGATTCTCTTTACCTTTACAGTGGAAATAGTAAACTTGTTAGATCGATATTTTGTGCAATAACATTGACAACACAAGTGTACAGTTGATCTCAAAGATTCTAAAGCTAATTCTAGCTTAAACCAGGGAAGAAAAAAAAGAAAAGAAGATAACAATTGATGTGTACAATAATCTGGTATAATCCACAATTTACTTCAAATGATAATGAATATCGATTGTAAGACAAAGCTTTTGTTCAATGTAATCGATCGACAATCTAAATGATACACGGGTCATTGAACTTATATATCTGTTTGTTCTTTTACAAGTGAAAGATTTTGTTGCAATTTTTAATCAAAGTTGAAATTCAATCAAATCAAATAAATCAATTGCAACAAGTGATGCCAACCAACAGGATGGAATACTTTATTATTTTTACTAACTTTTTACCTGTCAATTTTTTTCATAAGATGGCAGCACATACGTTAAGGAATTTATTGATAATATGCGATATGCGATCTACTAAATCAACTAGAGTATGATGGATGACAACGGAATTCATTTGTATGATGCAAGACCTATTTTTGAAGATACGGTCAATCATCAAAATATCCTTCAGGGTAATAATTTAAATTTACAATCTACAGAAACCAATTTTATCGATTTACTTCCAATGGTTACCGAATCATTAGATACAAATGATCATCAATCATCAATTAATCCACCGGCAAGATGTTTCAATCAAACCTCTACATCAAGTGGTGAAGGGTCAATTGATGAAAATTTTTTCAACCTTTTACTTTCATCATCAAATGATCAATATAATTCATATTTACATCAATCATCAGTTATTGAAGATTTCAACGGTTCATCTGAACAACGTAATCGAGGGTGAGTTAAATTAATAAAATTAAACATTCAACACTTAATGTACAGTTTTATACTTTACATGATAAAACAAAATTAACAATATCATCATCATCATCAACAACAACAACAACGACAAAGGTACATTGAACATACAATTTCACAAGATCAAATACGTATGTCAATTCATCCTGGACATGGAAGTGTTGTACCACGTAATCCAACATATGCAACAGTTACAATTGAATCAACTAACGAACAAACAAATAAACGTGAATTTAAACGATTTTATTGTGGATTTGATGGTTGTTCACGAACATATTCAACTGCTGGTAATTTAAAAACACATAGAAAAACTCATACAGGTGATTTAACATTTGTATGTAATCAAGAAGGATGTGGTAAAGCATTTTTAACATCATATTCATTACGAATTCATGTACGAGTTCATACAAAAGAAAAACCATTTGGATGTTCTATTTCACCATGTGATAAAGCATTCAATACATTATATCGATTAAAAGCACATCAACGGTTACATTTTGGTAATACATTTAATTGTATTGAAGATAATTGTCTTAAATATTTTACAACATTATCTGATCTTCGTAAACATACACGAATTCATACAGGTGAAAAACCATACAGATGCAAAGAAGATGGTTGTGGTAAATTATTTGCAGGTAATGTTAGAACAATTTTGTTTAGTTCTTGTTGTAAGAACATTGTTCTTTTCATCGATTTGAAACCTTATTATTGATAAGTTTATTGACACTCTTTTTTCTATTTCAAATAGCAAGTCATCATTTGAAAACTCATGCTCGTACTCACAATAGTAAAAAGGTAAGTATTTTATTTTGATATAATTTTATTGATTCAATTTCATCAATACTTTTTTCTCTTTATCTTTGAAGCAATATCGATGTTTACGTTCGTCATCGAAAGAATCAGCAAAATGTCAATTGAATTGTGAAGAAGAAAACTTCAAAGATACCGATAAAAATCATTCTTTCTCTTATACAATTGAATCAACACCTAAAAGTATCAATGATGATCAATCAAATGTTAACCATGAATTTATTTTATCGACCGATGATGATTCATTTGTTGTTAATTCTACTCAGCTTTCAAGTCAAAATGAATTTACACCATCAAATTATTCTTCTACTTCTACAGTTAACTTTATTGACAAGCATATATTTGATTCTAAATTGCAAAACATCAATCAAGGTACAGTAATGATTAAATGATTGTCACTTTCATTATTAACTTACTATCATTCCTCGATTTTTTTTCTCACCTTCAGCGAATAATAATTTCAACTGTGAAATTATTGGATGTTCTTCATCATAGACCAACTCTTATTCAACTGATATACAACAAAGTTCATGTTGTAATGATGAAAGTAATTTACTAACAATTGTTGACAACTATGAAAAGCGAGCAAATATTATAGACACACCATCAACTGATGGATCGACAGACTTAATCGATATCACTTATGGTTCAACAATGCAGAATATTCCTTCATGTTCATCAGCCACTTGTTCAAGTGATGCATCATGTCCTTTCTCCATCACATCAGAGCGCATGAAAAGTCAACTTTCTTTTTCATCTGATGCTTTCTTACCTACTCAACTGCCATCTTCTGTTGCACCATCAATTGATACTGATGAAAGTAGAAAATACTCAAATTTGCCATCAAATTCAACTTCAACATTTTTGCATCCTCAAACAATATCACGAGGACGTTGATTTAATTACTCTTTATTATTTTCAATATCAACTTGTTACTCAATAAATGACAACTTATTACTCTTCCACACTTTATTTTATTTCATTCAGTTGAAAAGAAAATTCAATTGTTCATGACAAAAAGAAACAAGAGAACATTCAGGTAAATGACAATTATGTCATTTAAAGTGGTTTTTTGGAATCATGTTCTTTCTTATGTCTTGTTAAATCTTCTGAAAGATATGTCGCATATGAACATTGATCACATTTGTGTTGTTCATCAGAATTCGATTCATGTTTACTCTTAATGTGTCTTTGAAGATTTACTCTCTGTGCAAAGAACATTTTACAACTTCGACAAGGATAGAACATTTGACAAAGTTTTCACTGGTTGTAGTTGAGATGTCAATAGTTTAACGTCAATGATAGAGATTAACATTCATTTAGTTGGTTCAAATGTTCGATGAGGATTGTATGATGTTGGTTGTAATGATGCGGGCAAAGAAAAAAATGAAATGATGAAGTTTATCGTCAATCAATTAATCAGCTAGAAATTCAATGTCGCAGCAAAAGCAATAGATTTTATAATAAATTCGCACAATATTCATTCGCGAAATGTTCAACAAGATGTTTCATTCTCTCTCTCCAGATGTGGCCATCGTCGTTGCATAACATCCGGAAGTAGTCAATTGAACAACTTGGTTGAATGTTCGTTGTAAATCTTAACCAACTCAAGTTTATCTAATGACACTAACAACTTGCTTGTACTTAACAACTTACGTGACTGAAGATCACTTTGATTTGAGGAACACTTTGACACGAACACAGAAAATTTTGGTTTCACACTAATTACATTCATTAAGTGTCTCATCTTATAATTAAACAAACATACAACTTCTCTTTCACCAGTTTTAACGTGTGTGGCATGAGAACAATTGTAGATTTATTTGTAGACTTGAAATTTTTGTTAAAATGTCACGAATAGACAAATTCATCCTTAATTTATCAACAAGAGCAAAGGAAGATTAAAATATACTCCAAATAAATTGTTAATCTTGAAGTTGAATTAGTAAAATACTTGATCAATTGTAATTTTGTCGAGTGCAAAATGTTATTAATTGAAAAAATTTCAATACAATTGTACAGTTTTGTTGTTGAGAATGATAATCATCAAGTGTAATTTTTACATTTTCTGTGTTAATTGTTCTACTTAATCCATTTGCTCCTAATTTAACGAATACACGAGTGACAGGTGAACAAATTAGAACATTTACCGATGAATGGACTAATTTAAAAATGAAAGTACTTGTAAAAATACAAAGATGTTCAAAGCTCATCATCATCATCATCATTTCGTTGTTTGTCATCAAAGTGTAACGGTTAAATGATTTACATAGAAAACAATTTAAAAAGTAGAACATTTTAGACGTCCTCGTAATCAATGTTTCCACCATTTAGACGTTTAACTTTACCAAATGTACCAATTCAATTGAATGATGAAACTTTTTTTTGACAACTTTAAATGTATATCATGATTGTGTTCACCTCTAATTTGTATACACAGATTTAGATAAAATGAGGTGAATGAAAATTTTTACCTGTTGTAAATTGTTCATATTCATGTTGATTGTATTGTCATCTTTTCATCTTTTCACCGTCTGATGGTCAGCAGACAATGAATTAACTTTCATTTGACTAAAATTAACATTTTGTCCTTCTTTTACTTTAAAAATTCATGTTTCATCGTCATTTTGTTGTTGTTGTTGCATTTGAACACAATTGAAAAGTTGTAACTAACTTTATGTAATAAATTGTCGATATTTTAAATGAAAATTTCATTCAATGTCAGTCAAGTGAAGAAAAATTTAACCTCATCATCAACAATCAATTGAATCTTCCTGTCTGTGTGTGTCAGTTAAACTTTTACTATTAAATTTACAACACAGTTAACTTTCATCAATTACACGGTGAACATTGAACATTTCTTCATCCATCAAAGATCATCAAATTTGTCTTCAAATTTCAAAAAATGTCAACTTTAATCATATTAAAACAATTATCATTGATTTGGTTATTATCATTATTAAAAGTAACAACATCAACATGTCCAAATGTTGCATCTGAAGAATTATATCCATGTTTATGTTTTAACAATACAAATGATTTATTTTGTCGCGGTTTAGAAGGATTTGAATTAGATGATGTTCGTTTAACTAAAATTCTTCGAATAATAAATGAAAAATCATCAGATAAAAAATTTGCTAAATTAACATTAACACAAACAGATATAACAACAATTGATGATATATTATTTAAAGATTATATATTTGATGAAATTGTTATACGATTTAATTATAAATTACGTACAATATCAAGTAATGCATTTGAATCATCTAAAAATTCATTAAAAAATATATCATTTGGTGAATTAGGTTCATATTATGAAACACAAAATATGTCACCAATTGATTTATCATTTATTAAAATATTTACATCATTAAATAATATATTTTTATCTGGATTAAATATTGGTCATTTTAATGAAACAATATTTAAATCATTATCAAAATCAAATGTTAATATATATTTAAATTCAATTGTATTATCATGTACATGTGATAATAAATGGTTATTAACTGAATTAACATTAGATCAACGTCGTTATTATTATGGATCATTATCATTAACATTACGAGATTCAGCACCAATAATTTGTCGTAGTTTAAAATTACCTGGTGCAATGATACCAATTCGTGCATTAAATTTAGCTGATTTTAAAGATTGTCCTTAACTATCAAGTTGATTTAAACAAGTTACAAATCTTCTTACACAACAAACAACAACAATAATCAGTATGATGGGAATTTTTTTTTTCAATCGAATTGATTTTCAATTTAATCATTTACAATAAAAAATCAAACGCTTTACTTTTACTTTGATTAAAGAGAACAACTTTCTTTTAAAGTACACTATTGAAGGTTGATCACAGTTGATGTGAATTTAACAAAGTGAATGTTCTTGTTTCAATTGGTACCTTGAGAACTGTTAAAAGAGGTACAAGAATAAAATATACTTGTTGTATAGTAGTAGTTAAGTTGGTTAGTGATCACCCAAAGTAAACTATCTTTTCAATGAAATAAAATTCCATCAAAATGTTACTTGTACAAAAGTTCTTCAGGCGATTCTCAGGATTACTTTTACCTGGGTCAATAGGAAAATGGTTAAAGAAAACGACAACATCACATACTCAACGATAGATAGAACCTGACTACAGTGAGTAATGAAATACACGAATAGAGAGAAGAAGAGAAAAGACAACACATAGTAAAAGAAAGTAAAAGAAAGTAAAAGAATATCTCAAGGCAAAAGACAGGGACAAAATACTCTCTCACTTGGGTAAACAGTTAATGAAGCAATAAATTGTGGCAGATCAGTTACATCAAACTTTCTCACTGGCTTTTATTCTTTTCTTTTTTTTTGTTTTGCTCTTTCCTCTTGTTCATTGAGACTTGGTCATTGGCACAGATTACTAACTGTAAGAACTATCACACTTGACTCATGTTTAATGTTTCTTCATATGAACTTGTGAGTTGTCTATGTGTATTGGTTGTATTGGTTGTTTGGTGGACATTTGGTGGAAAGGATGATAGAACTCTTTGATTGCCCTTTCGTTTTCCCTGACGAGTTTGCCATTTGAGCTATAAACTTGTTCACTTGTTCACTTGTTCATGTGTAAGCCACATTTTCACATTTCCTCATCTCACATCTTTCATTCTTTTTCTCTTCATCTCGTCTCACAACTTACTATGAGTCTACTTTCACATTCCCCAAGTACCAACCATACACAAGGGATAAAACATGGCTGTAACTGTGTGAATGGAATTTACTTTTGGCCCTACAAAGAACTATTATTCTATTCTTGGTTTCTCTGCTCATTGAATCTTCTTTACCTCTGTAAGTGTCTTTCTTCTCTCTTCTCTCTTCTCAACGTACCAATTTTACTGATTCCCTTTCGTACAAACAGTGAATTTAGACATTCGCAAATTGCCCATTGTTCAATGGTCATAAGTACTTGGTGAAAACACTTGAACAACATTATCCACCACCACTGAATGAGGTTCAACTCACACATTTCAACACAATTGAAATATTTTCATCCTTCAGAACATTTTTTTTTCTTCTTCTTCTTTTTCTACTGGTAAAAATAAATCAAAGAACACACACACACATAAACAAACATACTTTGGTCAGTCTGTTGTCCATAATTTGTAGCAGTTTCAGTGTGAAAATTACTAAAACATTTGTCAAGTGAGACAGTTGAATCATTAATAAAGTGTCAAATTCAATTTGATCGAATAACACACAGTCAGACAAGTAGAACCACAGAACCACAAGTAAAAGTAAAAATGCCGCTGTCAAAATAATTCATTGATGAAAAATAAAAGTAAAAAAGGAAAAAATTAAATTGAACTTTACACACACACTCAACAATGTGTATGTGAAGATTATTCTTCTTTTCGAACTTTTCACAAACTTTCTGTTCTACCCATCGGCTATAAAATGGCATGAAAATTAGTTCGCCCAATTTAGTCTAGTCGACAATGTAAATTGGATAAATTTGTCAATGTAAAAGAAGTTTCCTTCATCTTTTATCACTTGCTTGTTACTTTTGAAGTCAAGAAAATGAAGAACAAATGAAGAAAATGTTTGTCGTAAAAAGTTGATGTTTGAAGTTGAAAAAAAAAAATAACCAAGTAAAGGAAAATGAAAAAAAGCAAAGATAGACACAAGTAAAACAGCATCCTGGGTCGATGTATGTGCTTAGAATCATTGGATTGTATTTTGTTCTTTTGTACCTCAAGTTTACAAAGAGAAAGAGAAACTTTTGTAAAGACTGTCCAATCAAAATTCTGTCCTGGTCTTTGTGGAGAGAAAGAAGGAAAAAAAGAGGAAAAGTAATTTGCCTGTGATGCAATAAAAGGAATAAAGTAAAATACTGTTCTTTAGCCAAGAGGGCAAAGTCATTATTACAGTTGTCGGTTGACTTTGGGTAAGTCTTTGCTTGAGATGTTCTTTTTTGTCTTTCTTCATCGCCGTGTGTTTTTCTTCTTCTTTTTTGTACTCTGTAACTCTGTACACTTTGTATTTTCTTTCTTTCTTCTCTCTCTGTAGGTCGTTGGGTGTCGATGACTGGAGTTGTTCTTCTTTCACTTTCTTCATTCTTCTACGTTTTTTTTTCCTCCTCTTCCACAACTAAGTAGTCCATTCACGTTTTTCGTCTTACACTGACTTCTGTACTTAAATCTGGTGTGTAAATATTTTTTGTCCCACTGACAGGGTGTGAGACTTAGCGATGGGGAGACTTTATTTCTTCTTCTTTTTTTTATTTTTTTCCTTTCTTTGTATGTATGTGTCTATTCTTTCCCTGTCTTTCCACTTGGCCCACCCTCACACTCATCCGAGCGCATCTCAACTGTGCAGGCGATTCATTCATTCATTCATTCATTCATCGTTGGTGTTTTGTTGTTGTTGTCGTTGTAGATGTTGATGTTGCAAGAGGGGTGAATCTTTCTTCATCCTACATCCTGCTACCGTAGGAAAATAACTATGAACTTTTACTCCTTCAATCTTCAACATCCCCCAGTTGCACAATAAACTGTTTTTCCTTTTTTCCTTCTTTCCTCTTGATTGTTCTTTTATTTTCTTTCTTTACTTTTCTTTCCTTCTTTTTCTCACCAACTGTACTTCATTGGTCTTCCTCTTCATCTCCCTGGTCACTGGATTGTCACGATATTTCTTGTCTAACCGTGCGAGTCAACATGTTATACTTCTTCGGATACTTGATTTGCAATGGGCATTGACATTTCTATCCTTCAATTGATACAACACCTGCGACTCACAACTCAATGAAGAACCAAGTTGTATACTACACAAGTAGTAGTAGTATAGTAGTTCTAGTCATAGTTCTAGTAACAATTTCCATTTGTATATATTTTTTTCTTCTTTCATCCATCGGATTAAGTTACATCCTCTCTGTGTGTTTGTTCTCTCTTGAAGGATCATTCAAGTTTACTTCGAATACAATCTTTTTCGCACTGACGAACTTACAATATACAATATACATTGACATTGGTATGTCATAATGTGTATTCAAGTGACATAAATTTATTCCACAATTTACGCTACAATGAGTATTCACTTACAACAGGACAATGTGAACAACTATTGAACAAATCAAATACACTGTACAATTGTAATTCGTCTAATAACAGTATCCAACATGATGATGTTGATAAATTCATACACTTAAATCAACATCAAGTTTAAATTGTTTATATTTGACAATTAATTCACTCGATGTATAAATAAATGTTTTTGGTTAAATTTAAAACAGGAAAAGATTTTTTTTTCTTTCCCCTCTCAATCATTAAGTAATTACTCGTACAAATGTAAGAGACAATCAACTAACCGTGTCCAAGTGAAGGGAGTGTCTCAACTTTCAACTTTAAGAGTCACAACTGTTGAAGGACACAATGTTGTTGATGTTGTTGTTGTCCAATACACAACAAGGGTTAACTTGAAGTGATTTAAAACCTGATTCTCACAACACGCTTGACATTTGATGATAAAGGGAGGCACAAGAAGAGACAAGAGGAAAAATATAAGGAGAATAACTTAAATTATCATCAGTGCAGTTGATGTATTAACTCTGTTTCAAATAATTCGTTACTTGTGTTACATCTCTCATCTTACATTTCTTCTTCTTCTTCTTCTTTACTTTCATCCAAAGAACAACTTGTCATTAACATTGTATGTGTCAACATCAACAGAACTTAACAGTTGATCTATTGATCAATGGAAAAGACTTTTATCAATCTCCTCAGTTATTTTCATCGTTCAGGGTAAAAGTCGTCTTAGTCTTGCTTGGCTTTACCTAATCTTACATCTTCTCTTCTATTGTGCTACTCAAAATAACTCGTAATGTTCAACTATGGGTCGAAATCGTGGCAAGGTAAGTCGTCGTCGTTTTGGTCGTTGTTGCAGTCTTTGTCGACTTCACACACACACATACACACACACACATACACACACACTTACTTGAGTATAAACACACCCAGTGTCGATCGATTGGCCCCACTTTGGGTTGGGTCGTGAACAGACACATGCAGACAGAGAAAGAGAGGAAGAAAGTTCTTTCACTTGTTTGCCTGCCTCAAATTGTCTTCTTTCAATTGGCTCATCAAATCACCCAATGTTGGAAAGATGCACTGTTGTTTCTCTTCTCTTTATCTGTCTATCTTCTATTTCATTGTCTTTCTTTCTCTCTTCTTCTATTCTTCTCTTCTTCTCTAGTGTACTTGAAGAAGTGAAACTGTTTGTGATTTACGGTGGTTCAATTAGTACCCACTCGAGTGACACAGTCATTTGATTTATCTTGGCAATTTCATTTTATCCTTGGAGTAAATTTACCTAAAAAGAGATCTACTTTTTCTTTCTTCTTTATCCTTTTGTCATCTCTTTCTTCCTTACCTATCATTGACATCATCAATGTAACCAGTTATCTTTTTAAAATGATTTTCTTTTGCTTTAATAACATTTGCTTGACCAAATATTCAATTATTTGTGCTGTTTATCAAAGAATTTTCTTTCTGTTACGGATTAGAATGTTTGTTCAGTTGGTTTAATTTGATTTGCACGCCATTTGACTTTGATTTTGCCACTTTAATATAAACCAGCTGTTGACCAGTACCTTGACGTTAGTTAAATAGCCAATGGCTAAGTTGTTATGTAACATAAGACATTTAATGTTCTAAACCCTTCTATAAACGTGTGTGTGTGTGCGTTGGTAACTGCTGAGCAAATGGTATTTTAAAAGCATCTTTCACAAGTAAAAAGGAAATATAACTGCATCACTTTCTTTTACTTGAACCTTTTACATTTTTACTTTAACTTGAAATTCTTTTGATAAATTTCTCAAAGTTAACTTTAACTCTTATCTTTTCTCTCTTTTTTTGTTGCTTTTTGCTTTCTTTCACTTTTACTGATGCTATTTTACACCTTTTCAATTGATATAACCGACAGATGTTTTGCAAGTTACTTTCTGTTATTCATCCAAGTAAAAGTACACCTGCATCACTTACTTCTTCAACTTGTACAACTTCTACAACAGCAACATCTCAACATACAAGTGAACAAATAATTCATATGAAATGTAATATCAAAGGTAAGTTTAAATATTTTTTTTCCAAATCAATTCAAATGTATATAATTTTTACTCTAAACAAAATGTCATTCAAATGTTAAATGGTGAATGATGTAATTTGTGTAAATATACTATTTTGTATAAATCATTCGGGTGAAAGTTAAAGAATTTTATCATTGTCAAAGAAAATAAAAAAAGTAAATCGATTGATCTACGTTTAAGTTATATTTAGTTGAAAGAATTTCAACATACTTACACAAGTTTGTAATTGATATGACAAGAAAAGAAGAAGAAGATTATCAAATCTATTCTTATTTCGTCAGGTTTACAGTTTAAATCATTTAATCTGTTAAATTGATTTGTTGTCACATTCAGGAAATTCCACAATCAGATAAATTGACATTTTGTTGTTAAATTAATTCTTCTGTCATACCAACAACAACAAAAAATGTTCAAATCATGTTAAATGATCATTTTAGAAATATTTCTTCCTTGAAATTTCTTAAATGTAGAAATGTTATTTCTTTGAAAGAAAGAAAACAATGATGACATTGTTAAACTGCTTCCGGTTTTACCTTGATTGTTACATTGAAGAGTGAAGATGTATCGAATTTTATTCTTTTTACAAGTTAGTTTTACTTGAGTGATTTTTTCTTTCCAGTTAACACAGTTGTATACATAAGATGAAACATTTTGTGTGGTATATTTTTTTTCCTTGAGATTGAGAAGTTTTTAAAAATTGTCTTTTTCAAAATAACATCCTTACCGTAGGTGTGTCGGTAGTTTATTTGAACTTGACCAAAAGTATCCGGGTTGCAAGTTACTGTTTTTTCTTCTCTATCTCCTTTAACTATTTTAACAGTTTACAGTTAACCGTTAAGTAAGTTGAACCAGTTCACATATCACTGTGTTTTATAAACAAGTGAGTGAATGAGTAAATGTACATGTGAAGCTTAACCGTGACATTATTTGGCCAGTTTATTCGTCTCAAGGTTGACTAAATTAACTGCAAATGTGCAATCTTACCAAGTCATCTTTTTCGTCTTTCGCCTTATTTTTTCGTCTTGCCTTTTAATTGTATGACATGGACTCAAAGGAAATGTAAGAAGAAGAAGAAAAAAGTATATGCACACAAAGTAACATTTACCTGATGGTTGTGTCTGATTGTCTCTGTTTTCAGGGAAAAATATTAGTTACGGTACTTTACAGTTCACAAAATTCACTCCCTTGAGTCCATTTATTTTTTTCCCCTTCTTTACGACAATTCTAATTAGGCCAATAGCGTGAAATTACTTAAAATGTCCACCAACGTTCATGTTTATTTTCATGTTTCACTTTGTGTTGTCCAGTTTAACTTGTGAATACAAAAGTTACACATTAATTATACGTCACTTTTAATTCATAGATTTGTTACAATGATACAAAAGAATCACTTGATGTTGTTGTTATTTCCTACAAATTCATTGAATAATTTGTACCATGAATGAAAAGACAAAACAATTGTCACTTTTATTTTACATTCAATAACAACAGACAAGAAAATTTTCCTTTTCATTACAATTAACTTTAACTTTTACTGTTCAATGTTAAAATAAATGTATAACATTGTATCAAAAGAAATTTTTTCATTTAACTTGATGATGAAGATGAAGATGAAGATTGTTGTTGTATTTTGTCTTTTTTTCCATTTGAAAAAAAGTGTCACTCGTGTCATGTGAATTAACTTTGTGTGTTAGTTAAGATAACAATTTAAACTGAATTGATAATATTATGAAAATGTATCCTAAATTGCAAAGTATTCACTGTATCAAACTGATAAAATACCGTCATCAAAGTGTAAAAAAAGTATACATTTACATCATCATCATCATCATCATGATGAAGAAGAAGGATAAAGATGATTTTTAACCATCAATTGAGAAATTTCATCCTAAAATTGTAGCGAATCAAATTCACTGACCTGACATGTATTTGTTTGTCTGTTTGTTTGTTAATATCATAAGATGACGTTATTTTTTATAAAATATCACTGTATAAACATTTTCTGTATATATTTTGTCTTGTCATTTAAGGAAACACACATTACATTGTATACAATAATCATCGTGAGTTGTATAACATTTGTAGTTGAAAACAAGTTGATGAAAGAAAGGAAGAAGAAAAATCAATTCAAGTAAATGACTAAGTTTGAAAGTAAAAACAAGTTGAAAAGGAAAAAGCAAATTCAAAATGACACAAGCAAAGAAAAATATTGTCAAATCAAGTAAAAAGCGATACAGTTGAGTCATTTACACAGGCAAATTTGTCTGACAAAAGTTTATTATACATATGAATTGAATTTTTTTTTTCTTCAACCAAATTCAAGTACAAGTTTATTTTATATCTTGTGTAAAGATCTTTCTTATTATCGAATTAAAATATAAACTTTACTCAATCAAATTAACTGGCTGATCGATTGAGATGCATTGTATGCATGATTCATCATGTCATGTGGTTCATTGTTATGAGGTCAAATGAGTAATATTCATACGTAAAAGCATTTAACTTTAGTCATTACCCTTGACTGAGTGATGAGAGGATGAAAAGATGAAAAGATGAAGAAGAAGAGAAAAAGGAAATAAAAAGGATGACAAAATAAATGCACAATAAACAGTAAGCGATTGCAAGGGAATAATTTGTCTATGTGCTCTTTTTACCTTTCTTACCTTTCATTTGCAAAGAAATCAACCTTTTAGCTTATTCGTAAATTTATCTCCTGCTGAGCATTATTTTTTACTCGTCCATGTTTCCAATTGAACAAAATAAAAGACTGACTTAGAAGAATGCAAAAAAACAAGAAAAGATGGATGATGTCTAATAGACTGTTGATGATGTTAAGGTAGAAGAAGAAGAAAGAAGAAAGAAGCAGTTTCACATCACCAGACCATCATCATCATGTCGACACACACACACATTCAACAACATGCAACATCAGTGTGAAGGGTCGTTTTCAATACCTTTTAAAAAGCAAATGCAACCTTAACTGTATCCTAGAAAGACCCTTTTTAACTTTTTCACTTTAAAAGTTGACTTGAAGAATGAATGAAAGAAAGAAAATTTAATTTCATCTCATCCACGCGCACAAGGATAACGGATGCAGGTCTTTAGGTCCATGTTGAAAAAGAGGCAGAGAGAAGGAGAAAAAAGTATCATGATATAAAAAATCGAATTTGAAATTGAGTAAAGTATAAGCAAAAAGGAGGGAAAAAAAATACATACCATATAAAGAAAAGACTGAGTGACCCAGTAACCTTGAAGGTTTCAAGTTTTCTTCCGGAATCATTTGAGACCAAGCATTTGATACCGATGATTTTTACTGATGATATTGAAGATGCTTCAGGCAACGTAAGATCATCTCTTATACCTTGTTTCTCTTCTTATTTTTTCTTCTTCTTCTTCATCTTCTCTACTCTCTACTTTACCCTACTCTTCTCTACACGCTTGTGAATCGATCGTGTGAAGAATTTCTAAGTACAAATTCATCCATGTGATTCATACATTCACACAAAAGTGAAGAAATAGAAAGAAAGAAAGAAAAAGAAAGAGAGAAAAAAGTGATTTTCGTCTTGGGAAGAGTTAAAAAATAAACTTTTTCTCTTCAATCAAGTCTTGTTGGTGAGTGTGTGATGATAAGTTCACTTTTTTTCTAACCATATAATGTCATCCTCATTAAACTATGAACTTTTTAAAACATTTAAAAAAAATTTTTCCCCTGAAAACCATCAAATTGTA